>JAOTRH010038633.1:0-53770 GCA_034768845.1 Heliamphora exappendiculata
CCCCCCCCCCCCCCCAAAAAAAAAAAAAAAAAACAAGGAAGTGAAAATGAAGTATTCTATTGAAAGACTTCCATATTCTTTGTTACACACTGTATGTGAATTTTGTGGAAAAGGAAACTAAGGAATGATCTCCTGTCTCTTACTGTTAAATTTTCACTCTTTTATCCTTGAAAATGTTATTTCTTACATGTGACAGAAATGCCTTAGTCAATTTTAGTGTGTTTGGAGATCTCAATTTAACACAGCAGCATGTGGCATTGGCTAATGTTTTCATTGTGACCATTTCATAGAGCTGAACTTGAACAAAACAAATTTTGGAATACGTTAATCTAATAAACTTGACATAGGATACGGTAAATACAACTAGTATTTCAATGTTATTTAACTTGCATTAATACCTTTCTGTGGAGATGTTAAGCTAGTTTATTAATACTTTATTCTTTACGTTACATCACACCCAGGGCTGAAGAATCTAAATCAAATAAATTTCGAATAGGATACGGTAAATACAACTAGTATTTCAATGTAATTTAACTTGCATTAATACCTTTTTGTGGAGATGTTAAGCTAGTTTATTAATACTTTATTCTTTACGGTACATCACACCCAGGGCTGAAGAATCTAAGTCTCAACAAAGCTATGTGACTTTTACCGGAATAAAGCCCAACATTGAGGAGCTGGAGATGCTTTTAGAAGCCTATTTTGCACAGATAGATGGCATCTCACAAAAACTATACCATGTATGTTTCTTTTCATTTTCTTATCTAAGAACTGAACTTATGTTGATAATGATACAAGTCTATTTTTCAAATTGTTGTTACCGAGTATAGGTAAAATTGACAACTTGGCATCATAATCATATTGTCATTTAGAATCAAACAAGTTTATCATCATGCCATTGATAATGTATTTCTATAGGAGAAGAAGAAAACCAATGGATAATATAGTTACAGGTTACTTGACCTAAACCTGTGAAAGCAGCATTTGATCTCCTGGGAAAATGAAGACAACCCTGTCAACCTGACATTGAAACTTTACTACGTGAACTTGCTGTCACTACTGCATCAGGTTCTAGATCAAGTTTTTGTTTCTAAATATACACAGTGCAGACATTTACGTGCTTATAATCAGCAAAAAAATCTCAAATTATAGAACAATCCCTTTATTGGAAAAAATAATATAAAGAAAAGCCAGGGGGTTAATTTGAGGCGAGGAACTACCCACCATCTAGAAATCAGGAATAGATTGTTTGATCAAGTGCTTGCTCAGGATTTAAATATCCCCGCAAAGAAAGGAGTTAATGAAGTTTGGCCTTTTCAAGATTTGGCAATAACCTAACTATTGCGTCACAAGACACTAGCTTCCAAGCAATTTAGCGAATACCGCATCTCATAGATATTGCTTAACCTTCTTTTGAAACTCTGGCGCAAATCTGGATGGATCAATCTTCAAAACTCTTAGAACTCGTACAAACAATAGCTCAAATCGTTACTGTAGGGACTCTCGTGTGTTACCCCACTAGCTACAAGAACGAAGAAAAAAGTTATTTCAGATAAAGGAAATCACAAGCTTGTTCTTAGAATCCCCTTAGTGGTACCACCAAATGGGGCAAGTGCCAAGGTCTATTCCAAAAGCTTTCGATTATAGCACCCAATTTTGTTCAAAACCAGTTAAAATGATTCTTAGATACTTAAAACGACATTGCAGATTGTGCTTGATTTTTGGTGGCACTTGGATACTTTTGCCAGATTTTGATATGGCGTATGTCCTTCAATGTGGATGCTCTATTTTTGGGTTTTGATTCATTTTTGCATAAGGCGCTGTCTCATGGAAGTCAAAAGTTACTCTTCTTTGGCCATGACTTGAAAAGAAATTCATCATATTTTTGTGTATGAAACAGCAATCCACGGACTTGATATCAACCTAGAAAAGTATGTGCTGTCTTGAGACTGTTAAAAGGCCATGAACTCGAGCAAGAATGCTACACACCTTACGTTTACCAAAATAATCGTGAGGCAGATTATTAGTATCTAAAACAGATGGTAGAACTTTCGGGTGTCACAAATGGTAATTCAGGTTTGAGTCACAACGCAACCTTCAACCTGCTTGAATACCAGAAAAATGTAAATGGATCAAGTATTTCATTTTTCTCACAAGATAAAGACAAAAAATTAGAAACAATATAGAATCGATCAATTATCAATTAACCCATTTCATAGACTTTGTTTTTTACAAATCATGGCAACTTAATAATTATATACCGATCTTTTAGTAGAAATTATTGAACAGGACTGCAATGTTTATGAGGGTGGGGATATAGCTGTCTATGATTCTATATATATCCATCTTCCCCTCTGTTGCTGTTCTGTTTGGGGCAGCCAGGACTGTTCTCTATCAATATTTTTATCTTTTACTCAATGCAATGAAAAAATGGAGCACCATAATCTGCCACTAATCCTCTACAGACAGCATGTAGAAATAAAATGTCCCATTAAGATACTTGAGTAGCAGTTTCTATTTTGTGTAACTATTCTAACTATCCCAGCTGCTCAGAATTTTAGAATGGCAAATTTCCTTATTCTAGATTCAAGCGAACTTCAATACCGTCCTAATTGTCCTCACTGTGTTTTGTTTGTCATTTTGCTCTTAATTGACTGCTCATTTTATTATCTCTGAAGAACAATTGAACCTGTTAAATGATTGCCTTAGCTCAGCTTTGAATGATTTCCTTAGGGTCTTGGCCTTATTTCGCATTACTCCAGTTTGGATTTCATTGTTATTTTCCCACCATCTCCTAATTTATCCTCTACTGACAATAGGTTTACACTGTTTTAATCACTTACTCTATCCAAAACCTCTAATCCACCTCCTTTACCTTCCCGTACTCTACCGACACATTGCTACCACACAATCCACAGCTTGATTAGACCCAAACCGGCATCGCACTTCTTTGGTCAGAGTTTGAGATCAGTTATTTTGATTAAGAGATATCTCAGCTCAACCTTCCACCTTGCCTCTTCCCTGAGCCATTGTTGCTCCTCCTATATTTGCTGTTTCTCCTTTCGCAACCAATTCTACTCATCCCACACCTACTTTTCCATTTCTGTCTCTGGAAATGCAATTCAACCAGCTCATCTGAAGAAGAAGCCACCACCGCCACCTTCATTGTAACTCTCCATAAGATCAAAAGAATAAAACAAAAAATCTCAAGACAAAGCCAATCAAAGAGAAACCTTTGAAACTTTGAAAACTGAGGAATTCAAGAAAAGGGGATCGAAGCAATCTAAACTATAAATCATGATGTTCGGAAGGGGAAAACCAGAATCTCCCAAGCCCTAAGATGTGAGACAATAAGAGGTAAAGATCAATACTGAATTGAAAGAAACAGGGGAAAATTTTGATCCACAACTACCCCTAGATTGAAGACAATACCACGAGAAGCAGCTGAAAGGGAACAAACTGAAACGATGTGAAGGAAAACCTCATTGATGTTGGTGAAGGAAGAACTGCTATTATTAAGACAAAACCTTTTGATGAAAAAAAAACTTGTTAAAATGGCCCATCCCAAAAATATTGCGGATTAAAATGGATATTTTCTGAGGCTTAGCCTATGGAGCGGAGGTGAGGGTCGTTACGCCCAAACCAGATATTTTTTGTTTTATTCTTTTGATCTTATGGCGACTTATTGTGGGTCTTTATAGTTGTTACTTCAGTTACGGTTTGAAATACTTGTAACTTATATTGCCTCTTATCATAGTGAAAGCCGCCGAAACTCCATGGACGTAGTCCTAGTTTTGGGTGAAAGTTTTCGTGTGTGCAATTGCTTGATTCTTGTTGGTTGTTTTTGTTTTCTGTCATAAAACAATAGAAAACTAGATTAGATTATTCCAATGCCCGTTGGGATACAAAGAGTAACTCAAGTAGAGTAAATTTGTTTAGTCTGCTGGGGAAAGTGAGATTTCAATAGGTTGATACCACATCTGAAAGGTTTTGTGCAGTTGACATTTGCTAGTTAATTTTTTATATGCTATATAGTTTTGACTTCAATGCCTTTCATCTTATCGATTGGAATAACCTCTCTCTCTCTCTCTCTCTCTCTGGAATTTATCTCTATTTCTTATAGTTACATGAAAACATTAATTTGCCATGTTATTTTCCTTAGATGAATGAGTACGTTGATGACACAGAGGACTTTATTAATATCATGCTGGATGACAAGCAAAATCAGCTGTTACAAATGGGAGTGATGCTCAGTACGGCAAATATGATACTCAATGGAGGTATCGTGGTTGTGGGGGTGTTTGGCATGAACATTGCTATTTCTCTCTTTGATGGCCAACCCAAACAATTCTGGGAGACTGTTTTTGGTACAGTTGGAGGTTGTGTGGCTTTGTATTTGATTGCTGTTGGGTGGAGTAAAAAAAAAGGGCTGATATAGAAGAGGCCTTTCCGGTGGTATAAGTTAATTCGATTGGTCAGGATTCCTGGTACTGATATGATCAAAAGAATTAAGATTTTGTTACCTTAATATGTCTTGGAAATAAATCTACTTCTAACATTCAAAGTTAAGTTTCTTTTATTCCAAGCAAAATTTCACAATTAATCTTGGGGTGTCAGTTTCTTATTGTGCTTTCTTTTTTGTTTTGGCTTTTCATTGGGCCCTTGTTTCTGCTGATAATACTCTTTACTGACTCTTGGCTTGCTATGCAATTGTCACTGTATAGGTGTAATCAATAGTAAATTGACTGAAGGTAGACTAAAGAGCACCTTGGCACCAAGAAAGATTCAACCAACTCCTTACTAGGATTCTAAAACACAAACAAGTTACTGCTTTGATGTTGCTCCTTTGAATGCCTATTTGAAAGTTGATATATATGTTGATTAAACTCACTTCAATTGGTTATGCTTGGTTTATTGAAATATGATTAGAATGGAATCATGATTCCGTCAAAAAATGCATTCTAATGTTTGGTTACTCCAAAAAGTGATGAAATGCCAAATCCAAAATTAATTTCTATTTTGCTTTTTAATGGAATGAGAATTTCGACATAGATACCAAGATTGGTCTTTCTATTTCTGTACAAAATTATTCCATTTAACCAAACATTATCTTATTGTTTTTTTCATTTAGGTTTCGTTTGTTTTGATGAAAAAAAATTCATTAGACAAATATTTTTAGTGAAAACACTTTTTTTGAAATTATTTTCCCAAAAAATATTTTGTGTTTGGTGGCGACTTTGAAAATGGTGGTACTAGTAAATGTGGTAGTGTGAGAATTGTTGGCAATAGTGGCGGTGGTGGCTGTAACCCCCCGGATCGTGAATTCTTGGGACCTTAAACCCCCAAACTCTGAACCCCGAACCCTCGGACCCTTGGGACACCAGACCCCTAGGACTCTACAGCCCGGGACATCAGGAGCCCTGAGATCTTAAACCTGGGACCCTGGGAAGTTGGACCTCTGGGAGCCTAGACCTCGAGACCCCGAGCCTCGGGACCCCGTAGCTCCAAACCTTAGGATCCCATAACCTCGAACCCTAGGACCCCAAGACCTAGGATCCCAGACTTTGGTATCGTAGGATTCCTGGGACCCATGGACCCCCAGACCCCCAGGATTCTATGATTCCCGAGACCCAAGGACCCACGAGACCCAGACTATGGACCCCCAAGACCTCAGACACTCGAGATCCCGTGATCTCAGGGTCTCGAATCCAAGGACCCCTGGGACCCTAAAGGCCCGAGACCCTAGTGTTAAGATTGTATACTAAAAATTATAGTTTTACTTTTAATATTTAATTTTATTTATTAACAAAATTAGTTTTTTTATTTTATGAGAATTTTAATGAGTAATGTATATATTTTATTATTTATTTAATGATTTGCATGAGTGTTTTTATTTTACATTGTATTTAATCTGGTGTGCAGAGTTCAGTTTACACGCAGAAAATTATATTATCGCTTCTTGTAGAATATAAGTTTTGATTAATAGTTTAGATGGAATTAGACACACCATCGGTACGGTTGTAGTATAATATTTTAGTAGATTTGTCTTGATGACAGAGAACGATAATTGTCTCGACAATTGTTTCGACTTATTGTGCTAATACATTTTGTGTGGATTGAACAAGACCAATTTTGGATAATTAATTTTATACTGACTATATAAATTTATTTACACATAGTAGTTATTATGAGTGTTTATGTTCTTAATCTCGAAATAATTATTATTTGCGTATATTTAATATTTATTATTTTAATTTATTAAAAAGCGTGATGTTGTATGTGTTTATAATTCTGGTGAGTTGGGTATCGATATTAATTATATGATAGATATTAATTTTTTACGAAATTCACATTCTGAATAATCGAGATTAATGATACCCCCTTAAGAAAACTTATAAGTTTTAACCGACTCAAACCTTGCAGATAGATTTTATAATCTAGTAGTTAAATAAGTTAAGTGGAATGATTTAAGAAATTTTTAAAGAAGTTGATTAAATATAATTGTCAATAATGTAATTTAATCGGTGGGTATCTGTAATTTTAACATGGTGAGAATAAATAAGAATTTAATAACAAGAGCTCGAATACTACGATTTTGAAAATAAGACTAGGAGTGCAATTATAATTCTTTAGTGAAATGAATTGTAATTTATATATTTATAAAATTGCTTCTGAATTGATGTAGGATTTTATAATTATATTGGAAGTCCATGTTTTATTTACTCTATAGGTTCTTGCTGTAATCTATTTATATGGTGTTGTAAAACTTAACTGCCATATATTTAATATAACATTCTAGGGTTTCCACGTCTTATGAATCCAAAGAACAGGTAACTGGACAAGTTTTGAAGAACACGATAAATTAAAACTCACACTTTATTCGTGTTTAGCATTTGGGAATACAACAGAAGGCTTGTGTCAAGAATTTGACTAAGATGTTAAAAACGGCGGCGGATTGTTGACTTAAAATTGTTGCACTAAAAGATATCATTCAACAAGATTTCGAAAGGTATAATACTAAAACTAACTTTGGGAGTATTACCAAATTTTATTTTGATTGTTCGATATCAAAAAGTTTTAATATGTAGTCTGTTTCGGCGTTTGCATGTCTAGTTGATTTTTGACTAAAATCAGAGATATAATCTTAGAATTTTGACAGTTTGCCTCAACAATTGGTATCAGAATTGTTTTTGATTATGTATGATTTTAATCATGGGTTTGGATAGATTTAGATTGTCCTAACTCGATTTTGCGGGCAATTTAATTACAACTTTTAATAGTTATTATTTATTTTGCATGTTTGATTGCATAATTTGAATGATGATTATTAAATTATTATTTTTTTCACAAAATTTTGGTCGTGGTAAATAATTGTGAACTCTTCGGGGGAATAGAATTTATGTAAAAATAATTATTTTTTGATTTTAAGTTTTTTTTTGATTTTATGTAATTAAAAAAAATAAGTCTAAGATATCACAAAAGCCAAACGGTGACCATGAGTTTATGAATGACTAGTCTCCAGAAAGGTGATAACGTGGTCCTGCTTACCAATTATCATGTGTCATGGAATCTTTACCATGGATGCCATGTGAAGATGATAATTCCAATCATGATAATTCCTAGCATCACGTTGTTATCCTTTATCCTCGTCATTTTCTTTCATGCATGGATTGCACATGAAACCGCAAGCATACATGGCAAAGGCCAAGCGGAAAACTCCATGATTCGGTCAATGAGGAAACACAACGTTTATCAAGCCAAACAGGGCATTAAAGAATCCTAGAGGTTGTCAATCTAATTCATGAATTACTAGCCTACACGCGACAACTTCATGCGGCGTGAACAACGCAACAGCGCGCTGTGCGCGGCAGTGGTAATAGTGTTTCAGTAGGATTGACTTGTAAAAGTTGGTTCTTACTAAGTTTTTAGTTGATTGCAAAGTTTTAAAAGAATTAAAAGACAAGGATTTTAATTATGATTGAATTGCATATTTTTTAGATAAATAAAAACTCTTTGGTTAATGAGTTTTAGATCAACCATAAAAGTTGAAATTTAATATATTTATTTCTTTATTTAAATGCGTAGATTTTTTATTTTGATTTATTTATTTTGTTATGTTTAATTAATTATTGTTAATTCGAATTTTTTTTGTAATGAAAAAATAAAATAAATTTTTCTTTAATTAAAATTTATTTATTGTTTAAAAGCAAATTTTAGAGTTTTATTTTGTTACATTAAAGCACGTTTAAGATGATTTTTTTAATAAAAAGATCGGATATTTTGAAAAAACGTGAAGGTTAATTTCAATTTTTTTTGAATTAATTAAAAAAATTTATTTTTAATAAATTATTTTTTTCAAAATATCTATAACAAAAAATAAATTAAATTCTTGATTTTTATTTATTTTTTTAAAATAAATTAAATTTAGAAATTTTTATTGTTACACATAAAAATACGTAAAGATGGTTTAAAATTGAAATTCTTTACAACGTGTGATTTTTTAAAATTATATATTTATTTAAATTAAAAATATTTTATAGTCCTCAAAAATATTTTAAAAACTAAGTGAGTAAGAAAATTTATTTACAAATAAATTTTGCGATCTCCATTATTAGTTCGTAAGTGATATAATTAATTTTATGTGTTGGCATTAGGGCATTTTTTTCTATCGGACGAAATTAATTACGAGATCACCGGTACAAATCTCCTTTAGGGATAATTCTGAGTAATTGTTAATGTGAATCACTTCTCTATATGAAGGGTTCATTGTGAAGCGATTGATTCGGGATTAAGTGATGGTATACACTTAAATGTAAATAATAGTATTCTTTCTATTTAAGTCACTACTATTATTTATTGGACAGAAACTACTTTAACTATTTAATTTTACTTGGTAAAGTTTATTGCCGAGATAGTAAAATTAATAGGAATTGTCATGTTTAGACAAATGATGAGTTGTAGACGTCCTTCCTATCGAGGTATGCTATTTAGGCGTACCAAGCTATTAATGAGGTATGCTCATTGATATCACATTGCCTCGTTGTAGTGGGAGGATTATCGGAACACGTGCAGATCCTTAACTAGATCAAGGTGCTACCATTAACATGTCGGTTTCACAACCAGAAGAGAATGTGGATGACGGTGCACAGGGTTCAGAATCAGCACAACATGTCACTGCTAGTATACAGATGCAAGTAGTGCCTCGTCGTAGTGGGAGGGTTGTCCGTCAACTCAATCGCTATATGTTCTTGGAAGAGTTTTTAAATAGGATCCCGAAATAACTGGATGCTGAACCTTATAACTGCAATGAAGCACTCCAAAATAAAGATGTAGAATTATGGCAAAAGACTATAAATTCAGAGATGGAGTCCATGCACTTTAATCAGGTCTGAGAACTTATAGAACCACCCGAAGTGCTAAAATCAATCGGATGCAAGTGGATCTATAAGAGTAAGAGATGAGCAAACAAAAAAGTGAAAACCTTCAAAATTAGGCTAGTTGCAAAAAGGTTAACTTAGAAAGAATAAGATAGATTATGAGGAGACCTTTTCGCTGGTAGCCTTGTTTAAGTTCTCTTATCCATGGCGGCTCATTTCGATTACGAAATTTGACAAATAGATGTCAAGACAGTTTTCCTTAATGAAAGTCTTGATGAATGTATCTATATAGTACAACCAGATGATTTTATAGCTAAGGGCCAAGAGCACATGTTGTGCAAGCTTAAGAGATCCATTTATAAACTTAAGTAGGCATCTAGGTCTTGGAATACTCAATTCGATCAAGCCATTAGTCTTATGTTTTGGATCAAAGTTCTGACGAGTCTTGTGTGTACAAGAAGCGTAATGGAAGCGTGTGTTGTTTCTAGTACTTTACGTGGATGATATTTTGCTCATCAGAAATGATATGTGGCTGTTATCTTCGGTGAATATATGGTTATACGGCCAGTTCGATATAAAATACTTGAGAGAGGTCAGTCACATTCTCGGGATAAATCTTTTGCGAGATCGAAAACAGTGGATGTTGGGCTTATCACAAGCTATTTATATCGATACCGTCCTTGCTCGTTTTAGGATTAGAATTCTAATAAAAGATTTTTCCTTTCAGGCATAGAATTACTCTGTCAAAGGATCAGTATCCTAAGACACCTAATGAGATAGAGAATATAAAGTTGGTTCCTTATACTTCAGTAGTAGGAACCTCATGTATACTATGCTTTGTACTAGACCCAACATCTATTTTGCCGTTAGCATAGTTAGTAAATATCAGTCTAACCTGAGGCAAGAGCATTGGATAGTAGTAAAATATATAATTAGGTACTTGAAAAGGATTAAGGATTATATGTTGGTTTACCAGGCAGATGGTCTAGTGCCTCTAGGGTACACAGACTTAAATTTTCAGTCACATAAAGATTCTCAAAAATTTATCTCAAGATATGTGTTTACCTTGGAAGGTGAAACATATTGAGAGCAAATATTACATGATACGAGAGATCGTATAGAGAGTTAATGTAGCCGTGGCCAAGATTACATTAGGAGACAACCTTGCAGATCCTTTTACAAAGAGCTTACAAGTTAAGATTTTTGACAGTCATGTAGAGGGTATGAGAGTCAGATGTATGGCAGCATGGTTTTGAGTATAAGTGGGAGATTATTAAGGTTGTATACTAAAAATTATAATTTTGGTTTTAGTATTTGATTTTATTTATTAATAAGATTTTTTTCTATTTTATGAGAATCCTAATGAACAATGTATGCATTTTATTATTTATTTAATAATTTGTATAAATGTCTTTTATTCTATTTAGTATTTAATCTGGTGTATAGAGTTCGGTTTACACATAGAAGATCAGATTATCGGTTCTTGTAGAATATAAGTTTTGGTTCACAGTTTAGATGATATTAGACAAACCATTGGTACAGCTATAACACAACGTTTTAGTAGATCTGTTTGATTATGATGAATGGTAATTGTCTCAACATTTGTTTTGACCCATTATGTTAGTACACTTTGTGTGTATTGAATATGACCAAATTGGGTAATTAATTTTTTACTAATTTTATAAATTAATTCACATCCCATGGTTATTATGAGTGCTTATACTCTTAATTTTGAAATAATTATTATTTATATATATTTAATATTCGTTGTTTTGATTCATTAGAAGGTGCGATCTTATATGGGTCTATAATCCCTGTGAGTTGAATAGCGATATTGTGAGGTCCCAGTTCAAAACCCTAGTATTGGCAATGGTTAGTTCATGAGATCTAGGGTCACTAAAAGGTTAGGAACCCTTGTTCGATCAAAAATTCTAATTCGACCCAAAAATCCTAGAAGACCTAATACTCAAGAGGTAACATCCTAATACCCAGAAAAAACTCTCAACATTCTAAAATAAAAAAGTAATTATGAAATATTAAATTTAAAATCAAAATTCTCACAAAATGGTAAAATGACCATTTTGCCCATAATACACCAAAAAGTCATAAAATTTTAAAATTTGACACATGGATACCCTAAATTAAAATAGGTGGCAAAAGACAAAATAACAACAAAATAACCAAATTACCCCTTAGTGGCCGGTTGTGCCTAGGAGTGTATGCCAAAAAATCATTTTTTACATTTTAAGCTCAAATTAAAAAAAATGTCCAAATCAAGTATCATTTTGTCCCAAAGTTATTCAAACAAGTAATATTAATAATAATATAATATTTTATGCCAACAAAAATAAATAAATTATTATTGAAGTTCTTATACATCTAATTAAACCAAAAAGTCACATTTTGTCAAACTAACTTAATTTGACTTAATTGCCTATACTTAATTAATCAAATACTGTCAAAATTATAATAAATCATAAAAACATTAAACGAATTATAAACTCACTAAAATAATATGTTTTGATAAGTAGGAAGACTAAAAAGATATATCAAATTAATTTTGAAGTATTTTCTTGGACAATACAGTACTGATACCTCACTTAAACATTAAAATAAGCAAAAATCAGATTTTGGTCTTCCCAAACTTGTCCTATCCGAACCCCACCTGCCAAATCTGAAATTAAATTTCTTAGAAAGATCACACAATTGCATGCAACTAATGAAAATTGAGGAAATTCAAATTTCTGCTTACACATCTATTATTATCTCTATTACCTTTTTTTCTATAAAAAGACCCTTGAGTCCCACTTTCCTCCATATATTTCGGCGAAGAGGGGAAAGAGAGACTAGATTTCTTGAGTTCTCAAGTGTTCTTCAAAGTGTAGGAGAGAAAGAAGAAGAAACAAGAAGGGGACGAAGAAAGGAGCTCAAGTAAGCTAGGAGGTGTTCTTAAAACCAAGTGCATCCAACCTTCAAACTAAACCCAATCTCTACAAGTAAGAAAAACCAATAAACTCTCTGATTAAGCTCAGCCCAAACTTTTCTCAACTCATCTCTTAAAACACAATCAAGAATAAGAATCAAACATGAATAAAAAAGACGTCATAATAAGAGATTAGGGACTGTTCAGAATTTTCATGACTTGTTACATGTTTGCATGTTGATATCTTTGAGTTTTATGAGTTCTATAGATTATGAAATTTTGAAATATAAGTGTATAAATCATGCATGCAAAGAAAATGGACCAAAACTTGACATACAAAATGCTAGATGGCAAGAACATAATTAAGCTTAAGATTTAAGGTTTTTGAGTTCTTTGTCCTGATTTTTGAAAAATCATAAATAAATATAAAAAAACTAATCTGAGTGTGTTATTTATGTCCAGACCTAGATTTTTATATTATCTTTCATCTAAAATTTTTTTTAATTGATTTGAATAGATAGAGCTCGAGATATAGCATTTATACCAAAATATGTCATTTTTAGATTAGTATGTGTTGCAGAGCCCAAAACCCTATTTTGAAACATGAACAAAGCTTAGGTGTCTTCCTGAAAGTTGTAGCCAACATGTTTATCTAGCTATAAACCAAAAAGGAGCTGAAGACGTTGAGTTTTGAATGGCCAAATCACCTCTGAAACTCTCTGTTTATGTTCAGTGATTAAAGAAACTTTCTGTCACATATTTTTGTGCAATTTAAAACCTCTATTTTTAATGATCTTCTTCAAAAGTGGTCTTCTTAACAAATGTTAGGGACATCTCAAAAGCCTCTTGATGAACTCCCAAATGAATTTTAAACTCTTTGTTGAAAACTAACTCTGCTGAGTGTTTGATGTCTCCTGAACACATTTTCTAAATCAAGTTATTTCTTAAATATTTTCTTAAGAACTATCCTGGGCACTCTTAATAAGACTTGTAGAGGATATCTTGAACTAAAACATATCCAAAATTAAACTTGGTAGGATTTGATTTGTTGCCCCAAAACCAAGACCAACAGAGACCCATTTCCAATAAAATTTGTAAGTGTTGCTGAACCGTTTTCACTTGTGAGGGCTGAATCGCCTAGTTGTGTTAGGATTGAGCCTTAAGGTTCTTCATAAAAGTTGTAAAGAATATTTTTTTTAATTGTGACAAAAAATCAGAAGCTAAGCCCAAGTCTAGGTGCGTCAAAAAGTTGCTGCATCTTATAATAAAGTAGTCAAAAGTTAGCTAGTTAAGTGTAAGTATTTGATGAGCATGCTTCTCGTTATTTGAAATGATTTACATGATTTAATAGACTTAAAATATGTGAATAATGATTTAATGCAATTATATGATAAAAAATGACCTTGCCATGAGATTCGAATCATGCTCTTAAAAGTTGTACCTTATGCTTTAGGCGGTTATATCACATACTTTGAATGTTTAATTGTATTTCATGCTATGCTTAATTGTACTTCATGCTATGGTTAGCTGTACTTCAAAATATGAGTTGTCGTACCATGATCATTTTTACATTGCACTTGGGGTATCTTGTCGGTCACATCTTGTACCTTAGGTTTGGTTATATTGTACTTCGGTCATTTTTGTTGGATGCATGTCCCCTTGATCCAGTTACTCCTTTGAGTCATGGTTATATGGTTGCAAGTGGTGTTGGCATGGGCAATTTGGATAATTCAGAGAGAGGCTAATTTGGATGGCCTAATCCCACTACGGTGGTAATTTTGGAAAGAGCCTAATTATGATGGACTTAAACCCCATTGCCATGGTGTTTTGAAGGGTAATTCAGAGAGGGCCTGATAGTAGCAGTCCTAAACACTTCGTCTTGGTATTTTGAATAATGTGGAGCGTCTCTTGAAATTCTTAGTTGTTACTTTAGACTTGGGATGACACTAGGCGATGACATCATGGGTCTTAAGGGTGGGTCAACTTGATTATAAAGGCAAAGCCAATTAGACCCGAGACATCAGTTATAACACTTGTATTCCCCATGCTATTGTGATTGAATAAAATAGTTGTGGTATTTAACAGGGAGATGTGGTTATTATTCACAACGAGGCAATGTATGATGGCTTAATGTTCAATGGTCCAAAACTCTACTATTGTAATTCCCATCATGGAATTCATGTTTATGTTCTTGGAGTATGGTTGGGCTGGGCACTTGCATTGCATTTATCATTACATTCATGCATACTTAGTCGCTTTCATATTTGCCTGCATACCATGTTATATCTTTCAATTTACCTGCCTCTTTGATATATAAATACTTTTAAGTGTTATATGAAATGCATTTTTGTGATTTTGTGCCGTGACTTTGGTTAGAAAGTTTGGAGAGTTTTCTTTTGGGTTTTAGCTCATGGCTTCATGCGACAAGTGAGGAGGAAGGAGTTTTTGAGGAGGGGATTCTCTACGAAGAAGAATAAGCTGATCAGGGTGAGTTCGCAGAGAAAGCAGATCATGATAATGCATAAATGAATAGTCATGTCTTCTTTTTGTTTCTTTATTATCAGTTTTCGAGTGTTCTTTGTAATTTTTGTAATCCACCTCATAAAACTATAATGCTTATGTATTTTGCGAGCTTTTTGATACTCAAATGATGTAATATTATAATGATTATCTATGAATAAAACGTTAGCATAACCCTATTTATATGTATATATATGTCTTAATGTACCCGGGAACTAATGCGTCACAGTTTGGTATTGAAGCCTAGGTTTAGTTAATCTTCGGGCCTTGGGTTATGGGAAAACTATGCGTTATGTCGCGTAAAACCTCTATAGAATGCGTTGTATTAATTATTGTTATCATCTATAACCTATAAGAACTACAATTTTCTACGTCTAAATCTTATAGCGAGTCGTGTTAGGATACTATGGAGTTCGAAAGCAGCAGAGAATCTACATGCAAGGGATGAGCAAAGACATGAAGATTGAATACCGGAGATCCATGCAGCGAGTTATCTTATTTTAAGGGGGTAGATAGGAGTACTCACTAGGAAAAGTTTCAGATATTACATCGAGGGCCACCGTTAGAACCTTTCAACTTCATCATTGTAAGTTCCTTTCTCGTTTACCCCAAGCCTTTGTGTCAACTTTTGTACCTGATTGAAGTTCTCTGCATGTCCTTTCTTCTAATATCATCAACCTTTAGCAATACCGTCACATGTCATTCGTCGGTAACCCTTATGTACCTAAGTCTTGTCAGTGACCCTATCGAAAATTCAATAAAATATCCTTATCCTTGAGTTTTCATTGTTAAGCCATGCCTAAATGATGACTAGTATTCGCATTTGATTCTCCTTTGATTTAAGTCATCAAACTTGAATTAACTTTTCATTCGTGGAACTCGAAATCATTTCTTTAACATTGAACATTCAACATTAATAAGACCCTCTGCCACCATTCATCTTTTCCCGATCTTGATATCATACTTGGTTGAAGTAATTTTGTGATTTCCTTATTTACTCTTGAAATCCCAACCTGAGTAGTAGACTTGGATGCTTGAATTGAAGTACGTTAGGCCGACGTAATTTTAGGGCAAATATCTAGTTTGGCTACCTATCACTTATCAACTCTTTGTCAAGATCTAATTGTAGCAGATTGATCCTGAGAATATTTCTTTAAGTATTGTTCATTTGTCACTAATCCCTTATCCCACGTGCGTTTGACCCTCAAAGGACCTCTCAAATCGAGCAATGGTAATTACTTTAATCATAACCTCTTACCCTCTCCCAATCCATCTTTTGAACCATTTGGGAATTTTTTCCATTGAATCTTAGTAAAGGACTTGTTCATCTTTCCTTAGCTGTTTTAGTCCCAGCTATATTTTGTGCAGTCTAGTACCTTATTCAAAAGCCTTGGCAAATCTCTTGACCGCTCGTTGCCCTACAATCACTTCCCTAAGATCGGTGAATTTGAATTGACCATCCATGTTGAACCCCATGCAAGTTTTTGTGAACCTCTATCTACCCTTCCTTTACCTTCAAAACCTTACTCAATAGATCGGTGAGTAATGATAGTCATCAGGATATTACGTCAATAGGGTTTAGCGTTTTCACAGGACGCTCGGATGACACACGCTTTCAAGGGGACCTTCTAGCACATCTTCGAATTACGAAGCAAATCCCTTCTTGGTGTTACGGCTTAGAGTGTCTTCTAACATCTGCGTTCAATAAGTTTTGAAGATCAAAACCCCCGACTATAGGAACGACTAAGTAAGGGCTTACTCAACCAACTATATCTTATTTGGAAGCCCCGACGAATAGAACTATGCCATCAGCGATCTCCAGTTAGAGATAATAGTTTTGCACCTGGGGACTTATAACATCACTATACGACAAAGTTCAAGCTTTTCCAGACCAACTCATAGCTAACCCACCCATCCGAAGAATATAGGAATAAGAGTTTATACACCGATAGGAAAGTGGAAGACGAGAGACAACCTCAAGCTTAAGACGTTCAACTGACTACGCAAGCGAAGGAGGTACATCCACATGCATCGATACTCATGCCGACTTTCTCATAAAATGTTAGAATCCAGATTCTGCCATCACTGCTTAAAAATCAATAATTTTGACCACGACCAAGAACGTTTGGATTCTGTTGAAGATTTAACCAACGAGCCACAATAGGTTGCAAGACTAGATAATTACCACCGCTATACCTCTTGTTACGTTCATTTTACCCTATGACAATTACCTACCTGAAAAACGATCCAGTTATTGGAAGAGATCCTCAAACCCTATGTACTAATGCGTCAGAGTCAAGCGTTAGGAGCTAGAAGGAACTCTACAACCCTTGGAAGGATAGAATTGGAAATGAAAGTATGCGACTATGGGTTTTGTTACCAAACTTCGACGAGGATGAAGTCGCTAACACAATAGTTTTTCATAGTCACCAGGCATATTGTAGGGATCACCGAGTAGGATAGTAGGTGCCTGCCAAAGTTTTCCAAGAGAAGATGTGCAACTAGAGGAAGCTCGAAGCCTTCCCTCGCTTTATGGGGCCCTTGCAAGTGATCAAAAGGTGTAGCTAGATGGTTTACCGCATAGACGTACCACCGGGATTTAATGCCCGACTCGGAGATATGCTTAGCGCCAAATGGCTGCAACCCCAAGAGATTGAGAGATGAGAGATGGATCATTGACCTACGCAACCCTGCCCTTGACGTCAACAATCCTAAGACATACAAGGAGATCCCGGTAGCAATAACTAGCAAGGCTCGCATGGGACTGGTTGGCACTTAGCACGTTGAGGTATAGTGGCGCTGTTACAGGATCTACAAGGTAACTTGGGAGCGTGAGACAGTCGTTCACCATTTCTACCCGCATATGTTCTAGTTAGGCTTTAGCATATTAGGCGTTGTATATTTCCTTTTCTTTCGATGTTGTATACGTGTTCTTAATGAACCTTTTAAAGCGTTGTTTTGACTATGTTCCTGAACTCGAATGATATAAAATATAAGTGTTTGTTATCAAAATCTCCACAAGTTATTTTATAATTTAACTCCATAAGATCCCAAAACATGAAAACAATCAAGAATTAAAACAACTCCCAAATCATAACACTCTTATTTTCTTTATTTTAGGATGGCTGGTAGACGACTGAACAACCAACAAACTAACGGACCTATAGAGGATGAAGCACTTGGATTAGCCTAAGTTTTTGCAAGAGCTTGCCACTCGCATTAACCACCCCCATGTACGTGATAGAGCGTGGTTCTTATCGGAACTAGGAAGGCAGGGAACCCCAATGTTTAGAGGAGGCGTGGAATCGAGAGTAGCTAAGGAGTGGCTGTGGGCCGTCAAGAAGTTATTTAATTCGATGGGAGTACAAGATGAAGCGAATTGGGTAGCTTTAGTAGCTCACCTGTTGGAAGGAGAAGTGAACCATTGGTGGTCCATGATTGACAACACTCAGGATGTGGCAACTTTAACCAGGGATCAGTTCGAAGGATTATTTTTGGAGAAGTATTTTCTCGCTCCCTTCCGTTAGGGACAGATCAAAGAATTCCTAGAACTTAAACAAGGATCCATGATAGTAACCCAATACGTCAACCGCTTTGAGGAATTGAGCTGATACGCGAGTACTATAGTGCCATATGAGGAGTCTAAAGCTCGACGCGTTGAGTGGGGCTGGGAGTCATCAATTTAGGGAAAGATCGTCTGCATGCAGCTTCCCACTTATACACAAATCGTACGATCGAGACAAGTGGAAAAAACAGAGTTGGTAGATTTAAGGAGGGTTTGGAACCAAAACAAAAGTAACTTTAGTCATGGGAAATCATTGAGGAATAAGAGGTGATTCGTTCCTATGAAGTCATACTCACAAGTTAGCTAGAAAGAACAATAAGGGGAATAACAGATGGACCCGATAGTCTATTTCAATTGCAATAGGTCCGGATATAGAAAATTTGAATACTTGCTACTAAGGGAAAGAAACTACAATAATCGTTGACAAAAGCAAGACTACGAAGATCAAGTAAATCAATTTCAACAAGTAACGGGTGGTTTGGGAAGGATGACGCAGCCTAACAAACACAAATCAATGGGTGGAGTGTTCGCACTTCACGGGGGAGAAAAAGTGCGTCCATCAATGGTCATAGGTACATCCCTACTCGCAAACTCTTGAATGTTTGTTTTATTTATCCATGTCTGTTCATGGGAAAAGTTGCGATACAAAATTTCAAGGATGAAATTTATTTTAAGGGGGGTAGATTGTAAGGATCCGTTTCAAAACCCTAGTATTGGCAATGGTTAGTTCATGAGATCTAGGGGTCGGCAAAAGGTTAGAAACCCTTGTTCGATCAAAAATCGTAATTCTACCCAGAAAGTTCGGCAGAACTATCGCTCAAGAGGAAAAATTATAATACCCAGAGAAAAATCCCAACATTCTAAAATTAATAAATTATTATGAAATATTATATTAAATATTATAATTCTCACAAATATGGTGAAATGACCATTTTGCTCTTAATACACTAAAAAGTCTTAGAAACCTAAAATTTGACACATGGATACTCTAAATTAAATATTTCAATTAAAATAGGTAAAAAAAGACAAAATAACAACAAAATGACTAAATTACCCCTTAGTGGCCTATTGTGCCTAAGAGTGTGTGTCAAAAAGTAATTTTTTGTATTTTAAGCTCAAATTAAGAAAAAGATGTTCAAATCAAGTATCATTATGTCCCAAAATTATTCAAACCAGTAATATTAATAATAATATAATATTTTATGCTAGCAAAAATAAATAAATCATTATTAAAATTCTTACACACCTAATTAAGCTAAAAAGTCACATCTTATCAAATTAGCTTAATTTGACCTAATTGCATATACTTAATTAATAAAATGTTGCCAAAATTATAATAAACCATGAAAATACTAAACTAATCATAAACTCACTAAAATAATACGTTTTGATAGGTAGGGAGACTAAAAAGATATATCAAATTAATTTTTGAAACATTTTCTTAGACAATATAGTATCGATACCTCACTTAAACATTAAAATAAGCAAAAATTAGATTTTAGTCTTCCCAAACCTACCCTATCCAAAACCCCACCTGCCAAACCTGAAATTAAATTTCTAAAAAAAGACCACACAATTGCATGCAACCAATGAAAATTGAGAAAATTTAAATTTTTGCTGACATCTCTATTATTATCTCCACTACCTTTTCTTCTATAAAAAGAATCATTGAGCCCCACTTTTCTCCATATATTTCGACAAAGAGGAGAGAGAGAGAGAGACAAGATTTCTTGAGTACTCAAGTGTTCTTCAAAGTGTGGGTGAGAAAGAAGGAGAAACGAGAAGAAGAAGAATGAAGGAGCTCAAGTAAGCTAGGAGGTGTTCTTAAAGTCAAGTCCATCCAACCTTCAATCTAAACTCAATCTCTACAAGTTAAGAAAACCACAAAACTCTTAGCTTAAGCTCAACCTAAATTTGTCTTAACTCGTCTCTTAAAACATAATCAAGAATAAAAATCAAACATGAATAAAAAATGCGTCATAATAAGAGATTAAGGACTGTTCAAAATTTTTGTAACTTGTTACATGTTTGCATGTTGATATCTTTGAGTTTTATGAGTTCTATAGATTCTGAAGTTTTGATATATAAGTGTATAAACCATGCATACAAAGAAAATAAACCAAAACTTGACATACAAAATGCAAAGTGGCTAGAACATAACTAGGCCTGAGATTTAAGGTTTTTGAGTTCTCTGTCTTGATTTTTGAAACATCATAACTAAGTGTAGAAAAATATTTTGAGTGTGTTCTTTATGTCAAGACGTAGGCATTAATGTTTTCTTTCATCTAAAATTTGTTTGAACTGAGTTGAATGGATATGGCTCGAGATATAGTCTTTCTAGCAAAACATATTATTTTCAAACCAGTCTGTGTTGCAAGCCCAAAACTTTATTTTCAAACGTGAACTAATCTCAGGTGTTTTTATGAAAGTTGTAGATAACAAGTTTATCTAGCTACCCTCCAAACATAAGCCTAATATTTGGAGTTTTGTATGGCCAAATCACCTCTAAAATTGTATGTTTATGTTTACTGATTAAAGAAACTCTTTGTCACATTTTTGTGCAACCGAAAACCTCTGTTTTTAATGATCTTCTTCAAAAGTGGTCTTCTTGAAAACTGTTAGAGACATCTCAACCTAGTGGTTGTCTAAATATCGAACCCAAAATTCTTTGGATGATCCCCCAAATGAAGTTGAAACTCTTTGTTGAAAACTAACTATGTTGAGTGTATGACGCCTCCTGAACATCTTTTCTAAATCAAGTTATTTCTTCAATATTTTCTTAAGAACTATCCTGAGCACTCTTCATGAGACTTATAGAGGATATATTGAACCAAACTTATCCAAAATTGAGCTTGGTAGGACCTGTTTTGATGCCCCAAAATCGAGAACAACATATACCCCTTTTTAGTAAAATCTCTAAGTGTTACTAAACTGTTTTCACTTGTGAGGGCCAAATCACCTAGTTGCCTTAGGACTGAGCCTTAATGTTCCTCATAAAAATTGTAAAAAATATTTTTATCTAAATTGTGAAAAAAATCAGAAGCTAAATCCAAGTTTAAGTGCCTCAAAAAGTTGTTGCATTTTATAATTAAGTAGTCAAAAGTTATCTAGTTAAGTGTCAAGTGTTTGATGAGCATGCTTCTTGTTGTTTGGAATGATTTACATGATTAAATTGACTTCAAATATGTGAATAATGATTTAACGCAATTATATGATGAAAAGTGACCTTGCCATGAGATTTGAACCATGCTCTTAAAAGTTGTACCTTATGCTTTAGTTGGTTTTATCACATGCTTTTAATGCTTAATTGTACTTCATGCTATGCTTAATTATATTTCATGCTAAGGTTAATTGTACTTCAAAATATGAGTTATTGTATCATGATCATTATTACATTACACTTGAGGCATCTTGTCGTCACATCTTGTACCTTAGGTTTGGTTATATTGTACCTTGGTTATTTTTGTTAGATGCATGTCCCCTTAATCCAGTTGCTCATTTGAGTCATGGTTATATGGTTAGAAGTGGTGTTGGCATGGGCAATTTGGGTAATTTAGAGAGAGGCTAATTCGGCGGGACTAATCCCACTACGGAGGTAATTTCGAAGAGAGCCCACTTATGGCAGATCTAAACCCCATTGCCATGGTGTTTTGAAGGATAATTCGGAGAGAGCCCAATTATGGCGAACCTAAACCCCATTGCCATGGTGTTTTGAAGGGTAATTCGAAGAGAGTCTGATAGTGGTGGTCCTAAACCATTCGTCTTGGTATTTTGAATAATGTGGAGCATCTATTGAAATTCCTAGTTGTTACTTTAGACTTAGGTTGACACTAGGCCATGACATCACAAGTCTTAAGGGTGGGTCAACTTGATTATAAGGTAATGCTAATAAGTCCTGAGGCAACGATAATAAGACTTATATTTCCTTGGCTGTTGTGATTGAATAAAACTGTTGTGGTATTTAACCAGGCGACGTGATTATTATTCACAACGAGGCCCCGTATGATGGATTAATGTTCAATGGTCCAAAAGTCTACTCTTGTAATTCTCAACGTGGAATTCATGTTTTTGTTCTTAGAGTATGGTTGGGCTGGTACTTGCATTTCATTTATCATTAGATTCCTGCATAGTTAATCGCTTTCATATTTGCCTGCTTACCATGCTATATCTTTCAATTTACCTAACTATTTGATATATAAATACTTTAAGTGTTATATGAAATGTGTTTTGGTGATTTTATGCTGTGAGTTTGGATAGAGAGTTTGGAGAGTTTTCTTCTAGACTTTAGCTCATGGCTTCGTGCCACAGGTAAGGAGGAAAAAGTTTTTGAGGAGGGTATTCTCTATGAAGAAGAATACACTGATCAGGGTGAGTTCGCAGTGCAAGTAGATCCCGACAATGCATAAATGAAGAGTATTGTCTTCTTTTTGTTTCTTTCTTATTAGTTTTCGAGTGTTATTTGTAATTTTTGTAATCCTCCTTGTGAAACTATAATGCTTATGTATTTTGTGAGCTTTTCGAGACTCGAATGATTTAATATTATGATGATTATCCATGAATGAAACGTTAGCATAAGCCTATTTGTACGTATATGTATGTCTTAACGTACCCGGGAGCTGGGGCGTCATAGATATTAATTATATAGTAGATATTAATTATTGACAAAATTTACGTCCTGAATAATTGGGATTGATGATACCCCTTTAAGAAAACTTATAAGTATTGACCAATTTAAGAAAACGTTAGCTTTCAACCTAATCGCTTCAATATTCAAAGAGAAGAAACATACGGGACCAAACAATGCTGATTGGAAACGAAACTTGAACATTATATTAATTGTCGGAGATTACAAGTTTGTATTAACTGAGATATGTCCACCGGTACCTGATGTGAGGGCGACCAAACAGGAAACCCAGGCCCATCAAAAGTGGCAAAAAGCTGATTAGATGGCTCACTATTACATTTTAGCTTCACTGTCAAATGTTTTGCAGCATCAGCATTAGTCTATGCGCAGTGCCTATGACATGATTATAAACCTCAAAGAAATATTTGAGAATCAAAATCATGCTGCTCGGCAGGTGGCTATGAAGTCTCTAATGAATGAAAACATGGCTGAGGGTACCCCAGTAAGGGATTATGTTCTGAAAATGATCAGTCTTCTAAATGAACTGGAGATCCTTGGAGCTAAAATTGATGGAAAAACCCAAGTCAATATCATACTCCAGTCACTTCCTGAAAGTTTTAAGCAGTTTTTCCTGAACTTCACCATGAATAAGCTCAGCTTTTCATTGGCAGAACTTCTTAAGGAACTCCAAGCAGCTGAGGTGTTCTTAGGAAGTTAGGTTCTGTGTATGTGGCTGAGAAAGGTTCTTCTTTTAAGCTGAAAGACAAGAAAAAGAAAAAGATTTAGACATAGGGAGGCACAGCTCTAAAAAACAGTTAAGGCACGAAAAGTTGGTGTGAAGAAGCCGAGAGGTAAGTGATATCACAGTAGCCAGTTTGGGCATTGAAAAAAGTCGTGTCCGATTTTTCTCAATAAGCAGAACAAATAAGGTAATTTCTATTTACTGGTGGTTAAAACATATTTAGCAGTGTTATCTACTGGTACCTAGTGTGTAAATACGAGAACTATTAATCATGTCTGTAATTCTTTATAGAGATTTTAAAAAACTAGATAACTTAGTGATAGGAAAATATACCTGCATATGGGCAATAATACAAGGATGGTAACAGTTGCAGTAGGAGATGTCACTCTAAATTTTAGTAGAGAAAGGAAACTTCTTCTGAAAGATTGTCTTTACGTACCTTCGATTAGAAAAAATTTAATTTTAGTCTCGAGCTTCATAAGGGACAAATATTCTGTTCATTTTGGTGACTTTATCGTTGTGAAGAAAAATAATTATTTTATCTGTTCAGGTACATTGGTGGATGATCTGTATATAGTATCTCATATCTCTCCTACACTGCAACTAACTGAATTGAATAACACATCAAATTTATCATATAAGAGAAAGTTTCTTTCTTTAATGAACTAAATATTTCTTTGGTACTTACACTTGGGGTCATATTAATCTAAAAATGATAAACAGACTGGTAGCATATGGACCTTTGAGTTCATTGAAAGTGGAGGCACTTTCAGTCTTTGAATCTTGCTCAAATGGTAAGATGATTAAGAGGCTCTTTTCGGCTAAAGGCTATAGAGCTAAAGAACCGTTAGAACTGGTTCATTCTGATGTGTGTGGTCCTATAATAAGCCGGGATAGATGTGATTTTGAGTACTTCATCAGTTTTATTGATTACTATTCAAGGTATAGATACATTTACCTAATGCACTGTAAGTTAGAATGCATTGAGAAATTCAAAGAATTCAAGGCAGAGGCGGAGAAGCGTCTGGGTAAAAGTATCAAATCATTACGATCCAACCTTAGTGGGGAATACCTCTTTGAAGAGTTTAGGGATTACTTGTCATCAGAATGGTGACTAGCGCCTGTCATCAGTTTAGAGATTACCCAGTTGACTGCACCTAGCACTCCGCAGCAGAATTGTATAGTAGAAAGGATGAATATGACTCTTATAGAGATGATAAGGCCCATGATAAGTTATTCAGGATTGCCCTATTTGTTTTGGGGACTCGCTTTAGAGACAATAGCTTACATTTTAAACTTGGTACATTCTAAGTTAGTACCTTCTACTTCCACAGAATTGTGGACCGAGCGAGCGTAAGCCTAGTCTGAAATATATTCGAATTTGGGAGTGTCTAGCATATGTGCTGAAAGAGAACACAAGTAAGTTAGAACCGAGGATAGAAGTATGTTTCTTTGTGGATTATCCTAAGAGAATAAAGGGTGAACTATTTTATAATCCTAAAGATCAAAAGGTCGTTGTTAGTACCAATGCCCGATTCTTGAAAGATGATTATATTATGGACCGCAGGACCAAAAACAATATTATTTTAGAAGAATTGAGATAAAATACCAGTAGAACGAAAGAGAAACCACAAGTCACTAATATTCCATTACCTTATTGTAGTGGGAGAATTATCGGAACAGGTACTGATCAAGAACATGGTGCTGATCAAGAACACGGTGCTAATGCATAAGGTTCAGATTCTGCACAGTGTGTTACTGCTAGTACACAGACACAGGTAGTGATTCGTCGTAGTGGGAGGGCTGTTCATCAACCTGATTGGTATATGTTATTGGAAGAGTCTTTTGACAAAATCTCAGCATAACTAGATACCGAGCCCTGTAACTACAATGAAGCACTTCAAGACAAAGATGCAGATCTTTGGTAAAGGGCTATAAATTCTAAACTGAAATTTATGTATCCCAATCAGGTCTGAAAACTTGTAGAACTACCCAAAGGGATAAAACTCATTGGATGCAAGTGGATCTACAAGCGGAAAAGAGAAGCAGGTGAAAATGTTAAAACCTTCAAAGTTAGACTTGTTGCAAAAACGTTTACTCAAAAAGAAATGATTGATTATGAGAAAACTTTTTTATCGGTAGCTATGCTTAAGTCTATCCGGATTCTCTTATCCATTGTTGCTCACTTCAATTATGAAATTTGGTAAGTAGATGTCAAGATAGCTTTTCTTAATGGAAGTCTTGACGAGTGTATGTATATGATACAACCAGATGGATTCATTATAAAGGGTCAGGAGCACATGTTATGCAAGCTTAAGAGATATATTTATAGACTTAAGCAGGCATCGAGGTCTTGGAACACTCAGTTTGATCAAGCTATAAAGTTTTATGATTTTGATCAGAGCCCGAATGAGTCTTGTATGTACAAGAAGTGTGACAGAAGCGTGGTGATTTTTCTAGTACTTTATGCAGATGATATCTTACTCATCGAAAATGACGTGGGGGCATTATCTATGGTTAACATATGATTATCTGGACAGTTTGATATGAAGGACTTGGGACAAGCCAGTCACATCATTGGGATCAAGCTTGTGCAAGATTGAAAACAAAGGATATTGGTCTTATGACAAGCAAAGTATATCGATGATATCCTAGCTCATTTTAGCATGCAGGATTACAAGAAAGGATTTCTCCCTTTCAAGCATGGAATCACTCTATCCAAGGATCAGAGTCCTAAGACACCTGATGAGATAGAGAAGATGAATGTGGTTCCTTATGTTTCGACAGTAGGAAACCTCATGTATGCTATGCTTTGCACTAGACCCAACATGTGATTTGCTGTTGGCATGGTTAGCAAATATCAGTCTCACCCAGGACAGGAGCATTGGATTGCGGTAAAGAATATAGTCAAGTACCTAAAAATGATTAAGGAATATGTTAGTTTACCAGGCAGACAGTCTAGTATTTTTAAGGTACACAGACTCAGATTTTTAGTTTGACAAGGATTCCTATAAGTCTACATTAGGATATACGTTTACCTTAGAAGGTGGAGCTATTAGTTGAAGGAGTATCAAGTAGTCCTAAATTGCTGATTCCACCATGTAGGTCGAGTACGGGGCAGCTTTTGAAGTAGCCAATGAGGCCTTTTGGCTCAAGAACTTCCTGTTGGATCTGGATGTGGTCCCTTCAGTTCAGTCAGCTATTACACTTTATTGTGACAAATAGCAGAGCGGTTGCAAACTTGAAGGAGCCAATGGTCTACAAGAAAGGAAAGTATATTAAACGTAAGTATCACCTAATACGAGAAATTGTACAGATGAGTAATGTTGTTGTGACCAAGATTACATCAGGAGACAACCTTGCAGATCCTTTTACAAAAAGCTTACTGGCTAAACTTTTGAGAGTCATGTAGAGGGCATGGGAGTCAGATGTACGACAGTATAGTTTTGAGTATAAGTGGGAAATTGTTATGGTTGGTATACTGAAAATCATATTTTTAGTATTTAATTTTATTTTAATAAAATTAATTTTTTATTTTATGAGAATCTTTATGAGTAATGTATGTATATCATTTTTTTAATGTTATGCATGGATGTATTTTATTTTGTATAATATTTAATCTGGAGTGTAGAGTACGGCTTACACACAAAAGATTAGATTTTAGGGTCTTGCAGAATA
This sequence comes from Heliamphora exappendiculata, assembly GCA_034768845.1. Taxonomy (NCBI): domain Eukaryota; kingdom Viridiplantae; phylum Streptophyta; class Magnoliopsida; order Ericales; family Sarraceniaceae; genus Heliamphora; species Heliamphora exappendiculata. The sequence continues at coordinate 27,430 of JAOTRH010038633.1, forward strand.
TAAGTTTTATGTTCATAGTTTAGATAGAAATGAACTTACTATCAGCACGACTGTAGCACAGAGTTTTAGTAGGCCTGTCTTAGTTACGAAAAATAGATAATAGCGTCATTTATTGTTCCGACTCTTTGTGCTAGTACACTTTGTGTGTATTGAACGAGATATATTAGGGTAATTAATTTTATACTGACTGTATAAATTAATTCACACCCCAATGTTATTATGATTAGTGCTTATACTCTTAATCCTGAAATAATTATTGATTTGCATATAGTTAATATTTGTTGTTTTTATTTATTAGGGGGGGCGATTTTATATGGTCTATATTCCCGGTGAGTTGGATAGCGGTATTATTTATATGGTGAATATTAATTTTTAACGGAATCTGTATCTCAAAAGATCGGAATTGATGATACCCCTTAAGAAAGTTTATAAGTTTTGATCGGGCCAAATCCTACAGGTGGATTTGATTATCGAGCGGTTAAATAAGTTCACTGGAAAGACTTAAAAAATTTAAAGATGCTGATTAAATTAAATTGTCACTAATTAAATTCAATTAGCAAGTATCGAGAATCTTAATGTGGGGAGAAATGTTAAGTATTTAATAACAGGAGCTTAATGCAAAAAGATATTGAGATTATGATTTAGAGTGCAATTATAGTTCTTTAGTTGTGGGAACTGTAATTTAGTATTTTATGAAAATTGCAAAAACCACTGTAAGGTTTTCATAATTACAAATGCTGCTACGAGATTTGCTTAATTACGAAAACCGCTGATGGGTGTCTGTGTTCCACTAAAAGTCTTGTCATAATTACTCCACAAGTCCTTGCTGTAGCCCTATAAATATGCGGATAGACTGAACCATTTTCAGAATTTGTGTTCAAGACTAAAACTGTCCAGGTTCTACCGGTACGAGTTCTCAATAGTTCGTAGCCCACACTACTTTCGAGAATCGCATAAGGGAATACAGTAGAAGGTCTGACAGGAGCTTCAACTCGAAATAAAAAACGTAGTTGAAGATTTGACTGGTAAAAAGTAATCTTCTAAATTAACTGTGGTTGCACGGGTTTTAATTTTGATCGTTTGTCGTCAAAAGTTTTATTTGAATCTCGTTTTGACGTTTGTCCGCCCAGTTAATTTTTTATCAAAAATTATTTACAAAAACAATGATCTTGACAATTTTTCCACCAACACAAACTGCCAAGATAATCATACTTTTACCGAAGATAACATCCTCATATCGTTTCTGATGAGTAAGATATCATCTACATAAAGTTTTAGAATGACCACCACGCTTCTGGCAGGCTTCTTGTACACACAAGACTCATCTCGACTCTGATCAAAATTATAAGACTTAATGGCTTGATTAAACTGAGTATTTCAAGACCTCGATACCTGCTTAAGTCTATAAATAGATCTTTTAAGCTTGCACAACACAGACTCTTGGCCCTTTGCTATGAAATCATCAAGTTGTACCATATAGATACACTCGTCAAGACTTTTCTTAAGGAAAGCTATCTAGACTTCCATTTGCCAAATTTTGTAATCGAAATGAGCCGTAATGGATAAGAGAATCCGGATAGACTTAAGCATGGCTACCAGCGAAAAGGTTTTTTCATAATCGATCCCTGCTTTCTGAGTGAACCCTTTTGCAATAAGCCTAGTTTTAAAAGTTTCAACCTTCTTGTCTACTCCTCTCGTCTTCTTGTAGATCCACTTACATCTGATGAATCCTATTCCTTCAGGTGGTTCTACAAGTTCCTAGACTTGATTAGAATACATATATTCTATCTCTGAATTCATAGCCTTTTGCCAAAGATTTGTAACTTTGTCCTAGAGTGCTTCATTGTAGTTATAGGGTTCCGTATCTAGTTCTGCCAAAATCTTATCGAAGGACTCTTGCAAGAATATATACCGATTGGGTTGATGAACAACCCTCCCACTACGACGAGGCACTACCTGCATCTGTGTACTAGTAGTAACGCGCAGTGCAAAATCTCAACCATGTGTACCATTACCCACATGATCGTTAGGCATGTTAATGGTGGCACCCTAATCACGATCTGCAGCTATCCCGATAATCCTCCGACTACGATGAGACAATGAGATATTAGTGACTTGTGGTTCCTCTTCAGTTCTATAAGTATTTTTTCTCAATTTTTCCAGAATAATTTTACTTTTGGGCTTGTGGTCCATAATATAATTCTTTTTCAAGAGTAGGGCATTGGTGCTAACAATGATTTTTTGATCTTTAGGATTATAAAATAAAGCACCCTCCATTTTCTTGGGATACCTGACAAAGAAACAGATTTTTGTCCTCAATTTTAACTTACTCTCGTTCCCTTTCAGCACATGTGCTAAATATCCTCAAATTTGAATATGTCTTAGACAAGGCTTGCGCCTAGTCCACAATTCTATGGGAGTAGAAGGTACTGACTTAGAAGGTACCAAGTTCAGAATATAAGTCGCTGTCTCTGATGCATCCCTAAAACGAATCGGGTAATCCTGAATAACTCATCATTGACCTTATCATTTCTATAAGAGTCATATTCCTTCTTTATGCTACTCTATTTTGCTGCAAAGTGCCCGTTGTAGTCAGCTGGAATATAATTCCCTCTAACGAAAAGTAGTTCCTAAACTCTCTAAAGAGATACTCCCCACTAAGGTCGGATCGTAGTGATTTAATACTTTTATCGAGACATTTTTCTGCCTTCGCCTTGAATTCTTTGAATTTCTCAAAGTATTCAGACTTATGGTGAATCAGGTAAATGTATCCATACCTTGCGTAGTCGTTAATGAAACTGACGAAGTATTCTAAGCCACATCTAGCCCGGTAGTCATAGGACCACACACATCAGAGTGAACCAAATCGAACGGTTCTTTAACTCTATAGCCTTTTGCCAAAAAGGGTCTCTTGGTCATCTTATCCTCTAAGCAGGACTCATAGACTAGAAGAGCCTCCACTTCCAATGAACTCAAAAGTCCAACTTCAATTAGTCTATTTATCCTTTTTAGATTAATATGACCTAAGCGTATGTGCCAAAGAGATGTTTGGTTCATTAAAGAAGGAACCTTTTTCTTATATAGTAAATTAAATGTGTTATTCAATTCAGTTAGTTGTAGTGTAGGAGAGATAAGAGATATAACATACAGATCGTCCACCAATGTACCAGAACAGATAAAACGTTTATTTTTTTTAATAACTACCGAGTCATTAAAATGAACAGAGTATTAGTCCTTTATTAAAGTAGAAATCGAAATTAAATTTTTTCTAATAGAAGGTACATAAAGGCAATCTTTCAATATTAAAACTCGACCTCTACTAAAATCGAAAGTGACATCTCCCAAGGCAACTACTGTCACTTTTGTATTATTGCCTATATGCAGGTAAATTTTTCCATCACTAAGTTGTTGGATTTTTTGAAATTCCTGCAATGAATTGCAGACATGATTAGTGGCTCCCGTATCTACATACCAGGTACCGGTAGATAACACCGCTAAACATGTTTCCACAACCAATGAAGAGAACTTCCCTTGATTGTTCAGCTTGTTGAGATAAACTGGATATTATTTTTTTCAGTGCTGTGTCTGATTGCAGTGAAAATATCTGCTTTTCGACTTTTTCACACTAGTGCGTGGCCTACTAACTTTCCTGGAAACGGTGTCACCTTGTTTCTGAACCTGTTTTTTCTTCATGCCTTTCAGCCCAGAGAAAGAACCCTTTTTAGAAATAAACACATTTCTTAGCATTGAAGGAATACCCTTGGTAGTTAAAATTATATCCAAGTTATATTTCTAGTCAACAAAATTTGATTCCGTTAGTTTGTTTTGTTTGAGTATGGTCGCAAGTGGATTGAAAGTCATTTTAATCCTAAGAATCATATAATTAAAATAACCGTTAATTATGACAAGACTTTGAATTTATTTTAAAATTAGTTTCCTCTACCATTTTAAAAAAATTTGCCAGCAGCCTAGTACCCTATGAATAGCATACCTCAATAGGAGGACGTTTATTGTTCATCGTTTGTTCAGACATGTCAATTCCTATTAATTTTACTATCTAGGTAACAGACCATGCTAAGTAAAATCAAATAACTAACATAGTTTTGGTCTAGTAAATAATAGCAGTGACTCAGATGGAGAGAATACTATTATTTACAGCTAAATATTAATCACTACCTAATCCCAAATCAATCGCTTCGCAATGAACCATTAGATGGAAAAGTGATACACACTAATAATTATCGAAAATTATCCCTGAAGGAGGTTTGTTCCAGTAATACCGCAATTAATTCTGTCCGATAGAGAGCAAGACCTTACTGCAAACACGCAAAATTAATTACATTATTTACGAACTGGTGATGGAGACTGCGGGATTTATCTGTGATTAAATTTTCTCTTCTACTTAGATTTTTCAAAATATTTTTGAGGGTTATAAAAATTCGTTTAATTAAAATAAATTTATTAATGTCGAAAACTATATGATCCAAAAGATTCCAGTTTGCCAAATCATCTTTTCGTATTTTAATGCGTAACAAATAAAATTACCGATGAATGCACAGTTTTTCTTTTGCTTTACAGCTAAGTTATTAATTATGGACAATTAAATATTTTATTTTTACGTTACACATTTTTTCAAAAAAATAATTTATTAAGAATAAATATTTTTGCATTTAATTATTTCAAAATTAGAAATTAATTTTTCCATTTTTTCAACATAACCGATTTAAAAAGAAATATCTTAAACGTGGTATTTTGTAAAAATAAAATATCTAAAATTTTTCTATTTAATTAAAAAATTTTAAAAAAACTTAATTTTATTTTTTTCTTTACAAAATATTAATTAAAACTGAATTTTCTCGAATTAATTAAATTAAACAGGAAATATAAAACACATATATATATCATCCATGCTATTTATATAAATAAACAAAATAAATATGTCTCCCGATTTTATGATCAAACAAAAACTATTTTGAATTTCAGTCTTCTGCTCAAAAATTAACTCGTAATCTTTTAATCTTTATTAGAATCAGTTTCTAACATCCAAGTTGTATCAAAATTTCTCGATATGCAGTGTTATACAAATACAACACTTCCAAGCCTCGAAGACATTAGAAACCACCGGTCAAATCAGGCCAAACCACCAACCAACCGTCGACCAAACTCGGCGCTGCTAGCGCCGCATCTTGCCGCCGCGCCTGGCTGCTTTTGCCGCCTCTCCTAAACTTCGTTTTCGTCCTTTTTTTAATAAAAAATAGCTTATGAAATATACTATTTTTTTGTTAAAAAATTAGTATGAAAACGCATCAAAAATAGCTTTCGATGAGCCCCGAAGTGGCTGTGCCGTAGCCGCACAGTGTCGCCATTGCTGCTTGTTTCTTCCTTGTTCTGTGGTTATTTCGACTCATGTTTCTTGCTTCTTTTAGCACTAGTATACAGACACATGTTGCCTTAAAGAATGCATCAAAAACAATCTAGAAAAAGCTCAAAAACGGCCTCCGAAACAACCTGTCGCCGCCGGATTCTGCCGCCACTGGATTCTGCCGCCACTGGATTCCCCTGCTCCCTTACGCAGCTTTTTGCCTCATTTTCTATAGATGTTTTTCTCCACTTTCGGGACCATTTTTTAGGTATATTTCATTTCTATTTTATGCCCAAAAACTACCCAAAATAGTTTCAAAAACACCCGAAAAAATCATCGAAAACGGCCCGAACTGCCGCCGCCAGGCTATTTTTCTATTTTTTTCGTGTTTTTAGGAACTGCTTTATTGCTTCTTTTAAGCTTAAAACTGCATAAATATTGCCAGAAAAACTTGTCACAAAAATCATAGAAAAACCACTGTCGGTGCCGCCGGTTATGCCGCCGCCTGTTCTTCGTATTCTTGGATATTCAAACATGTTCTTAAATATTCTAAATAATATTTAAAAATAAATAAAAACTTTTATATCGAAAACCTATATCCCTTATAATCACATTCGAACTAAAAAAATTTAAACTATCACGATCAACCATCGTGATTAAAAATTAAATAATAGTCATCATTCAATCATTTAATCAAATATAAATAAAGTAATGATCATAAAATCGGGATTAGTACGCATACAAAATAAAGTTAGCACAGTTTTAAAGCTACATGACCCCTCGATTATTCGTAAACAAAATCAAAATGTCTCTGATACCAATTGTTGGAGGCAAACTGCTAAGATCATTGATTTGTAAACACTTTTTCGAAAAAATAAAACTAGACGGGCATTCGCCAAAACAGGCTTCAGATAAAAACTTTTTGATGTCGAATGATCAAAATAAAACCCATGCCACCACAGTTGGTTTAGATGAATACCTTTTCGGTTGTTTCTTCAACTAAGAACTTTGATTCTCTGAGTTGAAGCTCCAAATAGACCTTCTACATTATTTTCGATGTGATTTCCGAACGTAGTGTGGGTTACTCTCCTTGGAGATCTGATATCGGCAAAACCTGGACAACCTTAGTCTTGAAAGATAACTTATAAATTTAGTTCAGCCTACTCGCATATTTATAGGCTACAGTAAGGACCTACAGAGTAATTATGACATAGATTTCCTAGTGTGACTCAGATACCCTTTTCAACGATTTTTGCAATTATGAAAATCTTGCAGCGGTTTGTGCAATTTTCATAAAATACTAAATTACAGTTTACACAACTAAAGAACTATAACTGCACTTCTAACTATAATCTCAAGACCTAATTGCATTGAACTCCTGTTATTAAATGCTTAACTCATCTCCCTATGTTAAGATTTTCGATATCTGTCAATTAAATTTAATTACTGACAATTTAATTTACGGTATCTTAAAATTTCTTAAACCCTTTTACTTAACTTATTTGATTGACGAATAATTAAATCTACATGTAGGGTTTGGCCTAATCAAAACTTATAAGCTTCCTTAAGGGGGTATCGTCAATCCCGAACAATTGGGACGTGAATTCCGTCAATAATTAATATTCACCATATAATTAATACCGTTATCTAACTCACCATGACTATTGATCTATAAAACATCGCACCCTCTAATGAATCAAAATAATGAATATTAAATATGCGCAAATAATAATTATTTCGGGTTTAATAGCATAAGTACTCATAATAATCTTGGGATGTGAATTAATTTATATAGTCAACATAAAATTCATTACCCCAATGTGGTCTTGTTCAATACACACAAAGTGTACTTAAACAGAGAGTCGGAACAATAGACGATGCTATTATCTGTTCCCCGTAACCAAGACAGGCCTACTAAAACTTTGTGTTACAGTCGTACCGATGGTTTGTCCAATTTCATCTAAATTGTGAACAAAAACATATATTCTGCAAGAACCTATAATTTAGTCTTCTGTGTACAAGACGTACTCTACACATCAGATTAAATACTATACAAAATAAATGACAACCATGCATAATATTAAAGAAATGATATTGCATTCATTACTCATTAAGATTCTCATAAAATAAAAAATTAATTTTATTAAAAATAAAATTAAATACTAAAATCAAATAAAATTAATGATTTTTAGTATATAACCCTCACACTTGTATACTTTGTTTGGAAATGAATCAAGGTTTTCAATTTTCTTGTCAAAGGTAATTGTAATGACTTGGTACAGACCATAGTTGTAACAACCCGATTGATGACAATCTGTGAAAAGACTCGGCCCAAAATCCTAAGTGTTAGTGACGGATAGTCCACGAGACCATAGAATGCGGAAGAGATTCGAAACTCTAACTCGAACCGAAAACCCTATGTTTGGCCCAGAAATCCTAAAATGGTCCAAAACACAGGCAATAAAATCCTAGCACCAAAAGAATTTCCTAACATTCTAAATGAGGCAAATATTATGAAATAATGAATTAAAAATAAAAAATCTTCATAAATATGGTAAAACGACCTTTTTGCCTCTAGTTCAGCAAAAAGTCTAAAAAACTTAAATTTTGACATATAGATACCCTAAATTAAGAATTTAAGTACAATTAAGTGGTAAAAGATAAAATAACACTAAAAATGCCAAAAATACCCCTTAGTGGCCGACCACCTTGGGAAATGTGCCAAAAAGTGACTTTTTGCTTTCTTTTTAGCTTTAAATGATGAGAAATGTATTAAATTAAGCTTTATGATGATTCAATACTTTTTGAACAAGTAACATGCATAATAATATAGTGTTATAGGTTAACAAAAACAAAAAAATTATTATTGAAACTCATACACAACAAAATCAGTCAAAAAGTCATATATTTTTTCAAAATAGCTTAATTTAACTTAAAAGACTACATCTATTTAATCAATTACTATAAAAACTATAATAATATATGAAAATACTATATTTCTCATAAACATATTAAAACAATAAGTCTTAGTAGGAAAAGACACAAAAAAAGATACATTAAATTAACTTTTAATGTATTTTCTTGCACAACAGGAACACGAAAATCAAGACAAGCCCCTTGAGTGTTTATATAGATGGGGGATCAGGTTGTTTGGCTCTTTTTTCCCCAAATCTGAATTCTAGCCTCCAAGAATCAAATCAACTTAAATCAAATTCAAATTACATTAATTAAAATGAAAAAAAGACACTTTTTATGTACTTTTTGTCCCCCATGTGTTCCCTAGGCTTGCCTATATAAAGAGAGCCAAACAACCTCTTCTCTATATGTCATTTTCGGCTAAGAGAGGGGGAGAAATTAGAAACACTTGAGCTTGAGTGAGGAAGTGAGTTTGAGGAAGAAAAAGGAAGGAGAAGGAAGAAACCGAGTAGGTTTTCGAAAGCTAAGTCCATATCAACCCTCTACCCTTCTTTGATCTCTCAAAATAAGTAATTCAATCCTCTAAATCTTGTATCTAAGATCCCTCAAAATATCCCTCAACTCTTCCCTTTAAACACTCTTAAAATCAAGAACCGAAATCGAACCGAAAATGCGTTGTAATTAAGAATTAGGGGTTGTTGTGTTCTTGAATGATATGAGATGTTATTGTGTGTTGTTATCTTTGAGTTTGATGAACTCTAAGTGTTCTGGAGTCTTGATATTAAAGTTTAAAATACAAACAAGCAAAGAAATAAAACAAAAACTTGACATGACATAAGTAGAGGATTTGAACCCTAAGAGGCTTAATTTTTAAGAACCTTGATGTTTCTTCCATGAGATTTGAAACACCTTAACTCAATTTAGAAAATTTATCTAAGTATGATTTTTATGTCCAGCGTTATATTTTTGTGTTATCTTTCATCCAAAGTTGGTTTTAACTCATTTTCATAACTAACACTCAAGATATTGCAATTTTACCAAAGTGTGTCATTTTCTGACCAGTCAATACTACCGACTTGGAAACCCAAGTTTAAAGTGAGATCTGAACTTTGGTCAAAACATGAAAGTTATAGATAACATGTATATTTATCTATCCTCCCAAACTGAGAACAAAATATTAAGTTTTGATAGGTTATAACCCCTTTTGAAAATCTCTATTGACTTTCATCCCCCGATGAACATTCTGTCACATATTTTTATTTAGCCCAAAAATCCTATTTTTAGTGACCTATTCCAAAAGTGGTATATATGAACATTGTAGCTAATATATTGAAGTACTTTTTGCCTAAAATTAAGACCTTATAGCCTCGGGATGATACCCCAAAACTGTTTCAAACCATCTGTCCAAAACCGACTCTGCTGAGTTTTGGCGGCTGACAGAACCTACTTTTTAAAATGACCAAAAAGTCTAACTTGTTTCAAACAACTACCCTTAACTCTAAACATGACTACCCTTAGCTCTAAACATAAAACTTGTAGGGGACATGTTAAACTAGGACATACTAAAAAATGGGCTCATGTGGACTTCATTTGATACCCCAAAATCGAGAGCAACATAAGCATAATTTTGGGTAAAATCTAGAGAAAGTGCGGAATCATTTTTGCTTATGATAAAATATTCACCCATTTTCCTTAGGATTTGGCCTTGGTGTTAAACATGATAATTGTAGAAAATATTTTTATCTAAATGGTGTTTAAAAATCATAACTTAATTCTAAATCTAGATACCCCAAAATTTTGTCATCCCTTTTAATTTAATACTTGGTTTTAGCCTTAAAAGTTGCTAAGTATGATTCGAGCACCCTTTGCTATAAGACCCGAGTTTTTATATGATGACTTATTTGAATTAATAGATTAATGTTTCTAAGTGAATGTATGATGATTTAGAACCCATGCTATCATATTTGAATCATATCTTGAGAATTGTAGTTTGTGTGCTTCACGAACTTGTACTTTATGCTTTGCGCGTTGTACAATAAATCTTGCCATATTAATGCCATGATATAAATTGTTACACTTGATATCAATGGTACACATTATGAATATTTTCATTTGTATCATGGCATGTTGGAGTCCATCTGTGTAAACCGTTGCTGGGATGAGCTGTGTTGATATTATTCTTCTTGGTTCTAAGTCTAGGCCGTCCGTGGTTGTCATTTTAAAAAATAGTTTGATTTATACACCCTGAGTGTGTCCCCGATGTTGGAAATAATTTTGGCTTGTATACCCTAGGTGCGTCCCCGGTGTTACAGAAATGGTTTATGAATATTGTTGGGCACCATGGGTTTGTCGCTATCATTTTGATTTCGATGGCTTGGACTTTGGGTAAGTCCGAAGAGAGCCCAGTTTGGGCGGTTGTAAATTCCTCATCTAGGTACTTTGTATAATGTGAACGTCTCTTGAATTCTCTTAGATTTTGGGTTGACACCGGTGAAGACATCACGAATCTTAAGGTGGGTTTTGTGCCCACATAATTGTCGACCCAGATAAGGGTGGCTGAAAAATTTGGGTGGCCGGCCCCCACGCCGTTACCATTGAGTAAAGCAGCTGTGGCATGAAGCCAGGCGATGTGGTTACTATTCGTAACGAGGCGCGATGATTGCTTTGGTGATCAAGTCCCATTAAGTCTACTCTGGTGATTTCCGGCGTGGATTCCCTGTTATACACGCATGTTTATTGACTTATCTGCTATCCTATCATAAATTTGGCTGTCTCATTGACTATAAGTTGTACTGGGTGTTATATGGTATGTGTTGTGGTGAATTTTGTGCTGTGAGATTAGTTAGAAGGTTAGAGTGTTTAAGGAAGTCCTTCCCGAGGGAGAAGAAGAGTTTGAAGAACAAGGTGAGTTCCAAGAGCACGTGGATCCCGTTGATATATTCTGAGGATTCGAGACCTCTGCTTTTGTTCTTATATTCAGTTTTCTCGTGCTTAGTGTAATTTTTGAAAGTTCTTGGTGAAACTGTAATATTTATATACTTTTGAATGGTTCATAATTTTCTTTATGATGTAATAACTAACGTATATAAATATGAATGAATGGCGAGAATATCCCTTTATTTATATTTATATATGTTCAGACGTTCTCGGAGGATGGGGCGTCACAGTAAAAGTAAAAGTAAGTGTTTTACTTGTAAAACAACTTCCCAAATAAGCCAATTTATATCCCAAAAAATGCCAAAAAGATATTAATCAAAAACATTTTTCAAACCCAAAGTCCCAAAATTTCACCTAGTAGGGATTCGCTCGAGTGCACCCACCACTGCTCGAGCAGTCGGGTACCCAAGGGAAAACGGTCTAAAAATCTAAAAAAATTTCTAAGTGTTGGGAAAACACTTAGTTTTCACAAACTTTGAACATGTTTTTAGATAGGCACAAAATTGAAATTAAACATACATTTAGTAATGAAATAACTTCATTCAACCCAAAATTCCAAAAATCCAACATTTAAAATCATGATATTCCATCCAAAAACCAAGGAAGTTAATCTAAAATATGAGCCCAACGCCCTCACATGCATACAAGATATGAATTCATAGCCTTAGGGCCTTACAACATGGGTTACTCCAACCCCATATACATTCATCCAAAGTGTACAAAAAGAATTACATTTACAATTTTAATTCCCAAAAGATTCGGCTAAAGAATCATGTAATTCTAACCAAAACTCACACAAAAGGTCTTCGTGATCATCCTTCTCATTCCACTACTTTCTTTCTGCTATAACCTGAAATGGATTATATAACATGAGCCGAGCCTCGTAAGAAATTGACTAAAAACGAACAAATGCATGACATGCGGGGATAATTATGTGAATGTATAAACACCCCAATTTGACCAAGAGCCGAATCTTAGGCACTCGTCTCGAATGCGCTCTAATGACAAAAGAATGAGAATCATGTTCAAAGATACCCCCAAGTAGGCAAAATTATGAATATAGCTCAAAATCCAAGAAAACCACCAAACAACATTTAGGCCGTGACTTTTTGTCATGACCAAGAGCTTTTGGCAAATCGTAAATCAGGTCGTGACTTCCTTTGTCACGATCGCATCTTTTTATCCTAGTCGCGACTTTTGAAAGTCGTGGTTGTCCTTTTCATCACCATTAAGGTAGTGGCCGTCACTGTGAAAAAGTAAAAAGGTAGTGGCTGTCACTTTTACACCTTTTTGGATAGGTGGCATCATTCCAAAGGGGGTATGTGTTGCTCGCCTTGCTTATAAATAGATGACGTTTCCAAGCAGAACAAGAGAGGAGAAAGACCTGGATACTAAAACTCTGCCCAAATACTCCCCCACCTAATATTCTCCTATCCATTTCATACTTTTCGAGTCTTGTTCGCGTTCTTGCTTGCATTGAGGGAGTTCTTAAAGCTCGTATCGGCTTGGAGGTAGCATATTCTCACCCTCATGAGACATTCGAGGTGGATATCCATACGAGGTAACCTTAGGAACCACGATTCCTCCATAAACCCTTATTTTCTTCCCCTGAGGGTGTTGTGGATAAGGTTTCTATTATTTTTATTGTCCATTTGTCATTCATTTCAATCTAAGCATTGTTTCTTCAAGTTTTCATTATAAACAGTGTATTCGTAGCTCTCTGTTTCATATATTTACGATCATTTTTATTTTGTTTCGATGCTCATAAGCACACTGAACACATCAAAAACTTTTTGAGGTTCTGGAACATGATGGTTGTGACCTTCCAATGTCAGAGCCACATGTTTTGTTAAACCTACAATCACGACCGTGACCTGTTTGTACGTAATAGATATATTTGTGCCTTAAATATGCACAGCCGCAACATTCTATTGTTACAGTTGCGACATTTGTTTAGAGGCTAAAAACATAAAAACTCCCTTCAAAACTCTCTGATATTCGTTTGTTTCAAAGTTTTCTCCCATTTTCTCACTCTATTTAGCATTTTCTCTTTTTTGTACTTTAGTTTATCTTCTTATTGGGTAATGAACTGCAGATTTGGCATAGATCAAATGGACTGTGATCTCCATTCTATACACCTCCATTCTTATGTGTTCTGTGGTTATAAATACATAGCGGCTGCTACCTTCTAATGTCATGGCCGTGTATTTTGTAAAAATCACAATAACGGCCGTGTTTAGTTACTACCGGCCGCAACATTGATTTCCATGTATGTCACAGCCGCTACATCCCTTTACTACAGCCGTGAGATTTTGTAAGGCCAGTGACATGAAAATGTGTTTTATATGCTCTGTTATCTTCTTTTAACATCCTTTGCATTTCGCTTTGAGTTATTGTTTGTATAGAGGATGAAGGATGGTGGATCTAACCTACAACGAATGGGTTATGGTCTTTGTCTTGCATATCCTATCTATTTGAGCCTGCTTTAGACTTTGTATGATGATTATACCCTCTCTGAATCCCTACAAAACCTTGGTTGCATCTTTTGTTCTATATTTTTCACAGGCGCAACATCCTTTTGCTACGGCCATCAGGTTATGTGAAGCCAGCAACATAAAAATCGCGTTTATGTATTCTGTTGTTCATTTTAGTATCCCGTATGTTCTTTTTCTAGATATATTGCTTATGTAGGAATAATAGATGGTAGATCTAATCTAGAATAAGTGGATTATGGTCCTTGTCTAGCATATCCTATTCATTTGGCCTCATTTTATACCATGTATGCTGAACACATCTTTCTGGACCCCAAAACACCTTGCCTGTAATTTTTATTTGTCACGGCTGTAACAACCGGTATCTTGGTTTCTCACGGTAACCCTATTGTTGTCACGACTGCATGTTTTGTAACTTATTTTGTCATGACCGCAACATTGGTTGCTACGGCCGTGAGTTTTCTGCATGTCCAGTAGCTTGAAAATATTGTTTAAATCTTTTTTATTTATTCTATGTAACCTATACGTAGCATGTTAAAGGCAGAAACATTGTTGCATGACCCTTAGGTCCCCGTTTGTTCATTTTATTGCTTATTTGCATGTTTTTCACTTTGCTTTGCTCAAACGATACGTGTGACATATCTAGAAATAATAATCAAGTTGCATGACCCTAGGATCATAGTTAGGATTTTGTTTCTTTGGTTTCTTTTGTTTGAACTCTCTTTAACATCTCATTCTGTATATGTTACCTTTAAAACGTTTACAACAAAAATTAATATTAACAAAGTAGAGGCTAACCTCACAATTTGGCGAAAAAAGTGCCTAACACCTTTCCTTTTTGTACCTTAGCCTCCGAATTCTATTTTTCTCCACCTACGTTTTTTTAAAAGACCCGTAGCCTTCTTTTTGTTTTTCTTGATTTTTTTCAAAAACCAAGTGACGACTCTATTTTTCTAAAAAGGATGCTCAGATATCTAGGATTCTCTTGTTTTAAAAAGAAAAGAACATTTTTCAAAAAACATTGGATATCCGGTGCACCCCATGAATAAACGAAACGCCTGTAATTTTTCTAGCGACTCTGCTGGGGATTGATTTTTCAAAAAAATCATAAGAGGGCTAAACTTGAGGTATCAAAGTTTAGTATCGACACAAACATGTTTTGTGTCAACACAAAAGAGCCGAAGCTCTCAGGACTCAAAATGAGTCGACACAAATAAGTTGTTAACACAAAAGTGATTCTCACTTTTGGTATCCAAAATTTTGGGTCGACACAAATGAAAATTGTGTCGACACAAAACAACCGAGGCCACCTGCAGATTTTGGGTGTCGACACAATTGAGTAGATGAGTCGACACAAAAGTGCCGAGCCCGCCTGAAGAATTCTGGTGTCAACACCAAGGGCAAGATGAGTCGACACAAATGGTCTTCCCCGGATGAAGAAGTTTCAAACGAGTCGACACCAAACCCAAAGGTGTCGACACCATGATGTTAATGAGATAGAGTGTAGAAATTGTGTCGACCCCTCAAAAGATATGTGTCGACCCAACCACTTAAAGATCTCTGTCCTAAACACTTTGTGTCGACACTAAAGGCATTTGTGTCGACACCGGCGACGAAAATTCAAATTCGCAGCAGTCCTCAACGGTTGGATTTTTGCCATTTATTGCTTTCACCAACCTCCAACGGTCATAAATGCACAATAGCTTATATAAGGAGTAACTTCTCAGCATTTACTCTAACTGGAGACTTACATTTACTGTTCTATTGCTTGAATGAAACTCAGAATTCTCAATCGCTCATTTATTGCTGAATCTTCAACTCTTGTTACTCATCTCTCTTTACTTTCTTATTTATTATAAATTATTTCTGTAAAGAGAGTGAGTGTTTCTCATTTATACTCTTCATTTATTGTATTTAAGGGTGAGTTACCCTTTATCCTTTGAGTGAGTGAGTAAATATCATCAAAGAAGAGTTCAAGAGATATTAGAAGAAAATAGAAAATTATTTTTATAAGATCTTATTGAAGCTGTGTTAGGCTTTTCAATGTGCTCGTAAACATTCGGATAGCTGAAGCGAAGTCTTGAAGTTGTAAAAGCTTGGAATACGCCCGTGAAGCATTCTAGGTAGTGAAAATACTCAAGGGAGAACTTGAGGAGTGGACGTAGACTTGGAAGAAGTCGAACCACTATAAATCTTTGATGTCCGGTTCAATCTCTCTATCCCTAACCTTTTTAATATTTGCATTGTTTTAATTTTTGATTAAATTGCCATATTTAATTGCATTATATAAGGTTTTTGAAAAGGTTTTAAAAATTGTTATTTATTTTTAAAGACCTAATTCACCCCCCTCTTGGGTTGCCTAGAATTAATAATTGGTATCAGAGCAAGGGCTCTTATTTTTAACTTAACAGTCTAAGAGTTTTTATGACAACCACTAGTATCGGAACTGTCCAATCTGAAGGTCAATCAACTAATAGACACCCCTTGTTCAATGGAACAAATTATAATTATTAAAATACTAGAATGAGAATTTACATTCAAGCCGAAGACTATGACCTTTGGCGGGTTATTATAAATGGACCCAAAAGATCCACCAAAACTATTGAAGAGGCTACTGTCCTTGAACCTGAGGCTGAATGGATCGAAAATGATATTAAGAAAATTCAAAAGAATGCTAAAGCCATGAATCTTTTATATTGCTCACTTGACTCAAATGAGTTCAATAGGATTTCTACAGTTGGATTGTCGAAAACTAAGCCCCAGGCCCCTAGGAAGTTAGAGAGAAGACAGAGAGAAAAATGAGAAAACTTAGCTGAGAAATTTTGAAAATATCTAACGCCAGATATTTATAGGTCACGAAAATATCTTTTTTTTAAAACCTGCATCACAGCGCCTAATGACCTCAGGAACCAACCCCACATGTATATCTAAACCCGAACATGCATCAAAAAATATATAAACATGCTTCAACGAAAACACTAAACGCGCGTTGAAAAACGCCGAAAAAAAATGGGTCAGGGTCTCACATCAAATGTGTCCTACAACGAAACTTGACAAGGATGAAGATGGCATAGCAGTAGATGAAAAGCATTAAAGAGGTATGATCGAATCTCTCTTATATTTAACTGCTAGTCGTCTGGATATTATGTTTAGTGTTTGCATGAGTGCTATATTTCAATCAAACCCTAAAGAATCACATGTGACAGTTATTAAGTGCATCTTTAGATACCTTTTAGGTACACAAAACCTCGGATTATTTTATCCTAGAGGAATAGCTTTTGAGTTATTTGGCTATTCAGATGCTGATTTTTTCAGATGCAAAGTAGATAGAAAAAGCACAAGTGGTACTTGTCAATTCTTAGAGCACTCACTAATCTCTTGGTTTAGAAAGAAGCAAAACTCAGTGGCCTTGTCTACAGTCGAGGCTGAGTACATTGCAACTGAAAGTTGTTGTGCTCAAGTTCTTTGGATGAAACAACAATTAGAGAATTATGATTTTCATTTAGATCATATCCCTATAAAATGTGATAACACTAGTGCAATTAATATATCCAAAACCCAATACAACATTCAAGAATCAAGAATATAGAGATTAGATATCATTTTATAACAGATCATGCGCAAAAAAAAACATCGAACTTGAATTTATAGGCACAAATTATCAGTTAGCGGACATTTTCACAAAATCCTTAAATGAAAAAAGAATATGCTATATAAGAAGAGAACTTGGTATGTTATGTGCCTCCTAATTCATGACTTATAAGCCATACTAACCATGTCTTTTTATTGCATTTCAATGCCTTTAATGTTCTTTCTTAATATGTGAAAATGTGTCAACACCATTTGAAAAAATGTCGACACAATTGTGTGCTGTGTTGACACAAAACTGTATAGAAGTGGCACTGCGAGAAAAGTGTCGACCCCTTTCTATTCAGTGTCGACACCTTTTTGGTTCCCTGACTCTCGGTAAATTTGTGTCAACACCAAATTTAATCGTGTCGACCCAAATAGCTGAATGTGTCGACACCATCTAAAAATGTGTTGACACCATTTCATGTTTTCAATACTCACACTTGATACGAAAAGTGTTGACACCAAATGTAATTTATGTCGACACAAATCGTAATGCCTATATATAGAGGCGTTGATCCCCTTGAACCGTCATTTCGTTCCCTCTCTCTCTCTCTTTAAAACTGTTCATCTCTCGCATAGTTTTTCTTTCAAACCCTGTGTCGACTCCTCATATTCTTCTTCCTTCAATCTTCAATCTCCACCCGAACCGTTCAAAATGCCACCAAAAGTAATGGGCAAAAGATCCAAACGACCAATCGGTAAGGGTTCTTCAAACCCTAGATCTTCGAAGAAGAAGAAGACAACTACGGCGACGGCGACGACGACGACGGCGGCAACCGTACCAACAAATGTAGCCATGGCCGAGGTAATCTCTTTCAAAACCCTCAAAAGTCAACAACTCTATTTCACTTCTTTTGTTAATCAAAAGGTCATTCCTGGCCGAAGCATAGACTTTTCATTTTTTGATTCCACAGTAATGAGATTTAAATATCTGTTTTCGAGTCTTGGGTGGAAAAGACTTCTTCAAATTCGTGAACCTCACTATCCCACACTCGTTAAGTCTTTCTATGCACATTTTCACATCTCATTGATTCCGACCACCACCATCACCACATGGGTAAATGGTGTGAACATTATCTTGTCTCCCTCCTCTTTAAACGAGATTCTTGGCATTTTCGAAGGGAAATTTTGTGTTCATTACAATCAAAAACCTATTGACATTGATGGCTTTTCTTTCTCTAATTCTATTAAGAACATTTTTAAAAATGATGACTTTGACCCTTTCAACCCCTTAGAGGCTAACTCCTTAAAATTAGAAATGCGCATTTTACATCACATGGTTAACCACATTTTTTTTTTCCAAATGAAAAATTTTGGTGATGTTACATATATGCACATTTTCATCATATGGTGCATCCTTGAATAGAAAAACCTAGATTTAGGCTTTTTATTCATCTCCCACATGTTGCATTCTCACAATAAATCAAATTCCTCCCTACCACATGCTATGTATCTGACCAAAATTTTTTGCCATTTTGTCGTAAACTTATCTGAGGAAAAGGTGGTACCATTTTCCAAACACGATCTCTATGGTAGTTCCACTCTAAAATACATGCAAATTGCTAATGTTGATGGAGTTTGGACTACTTCTCGACGTGGTACCCCCTCCTCTACCAGAACTCCTCCTGCACATCGTGATATTCCTTATGTTCCCATCGATCTTGACTCTCCCCATGTTCTAACTATTTTTCTTGGCTCCTCCAGTATTCCTGGTCCCTCTTCTGCTCCTCATCCTCTTACTTTTGCATCTGCTCCTTCTGCATCCTCTTCTGCTCCTATTTCTGTTGATTTGACAGAAGTAGTTTCCTTGATCAAGTCACTCTCATCTTCCTTTACATCTTTTCAAGAAAAAGTCGATCAAGACTTTTTTTATTTAAGTTAATCTGTCTCTTTCCTCTCTGACAAAGTCAAACATCTTGATAAAACCAACCAAAGCCTCCAGCGAGACGTTGAGAACGCCACATATGCTGGGAGAGCCCTATGCAAGACCATGGATGACAATATTGTCTCCATTGTCAATTGCAATAAGGAAATCCAACATCAAGTCCGGAAGGAAAATGACCAAGGTATTGTGACCGCCGTGCATGCAAACTCATAAAAAGTCGAAGAGCATCTTCAGTGGATCCGCTAAGCTTGGGCTAACCAGTTCAAGCCCAAGAAAATAAAGGAAGAAAAAGTTGCTCGCCTTAAGCATAAAACGGATTTGGCATTGGAAGCCCGATATGAACCCATGGCTACTACTGAGGATAAAAATGAGCGAGCACGTGCATTAAAGAAATGGGCTTCAACCAGCAAACAAAAAGCTAAAGAGATTCAGGACTTCAAGAGATTCATGTACGATCAATAGCCCTCTTTTTAAAGATTACAAAAGGGGAGAAGAAAAAGTAATGAAGTGAAGGGGAGAAGAAGTAAAAAGAAAAAGAAGAGAAGAAAATATTTCCTTAAGTTTCTCTTTGAAGAAGATGTAATAGTTTAAACATACATTTTTTTTATGAATGGTTTGCTTATGGTTGTATGGGTTGTTTAACTAATTTGGATGGATGTTTGAACTTTTTTAATAGTCCTAAATGAATGTATATGTGTTTGTGTATATCATGTTGGAAGGTTGAACATTTCTTAATGCCTATGTTT
The DNA here is from genome assembly GCA_034768845.1 of Heliamphora exappendiculata. NCBI lineage: Eukaryota > Viridiplantae > Streptophyta > Magnoliopsida > Ericales > Sarraceniaceae > Heliamphora > Heliamphora exappendiculata. Next base: position 47,401 of record JAOTRH010038633.1, read on the forward strand.
ATATATGTGTTTGAATGTTTTGGTTATGAATACTCATATATGTGGTTGAATTGTTAGGATGAATCACTTTGCACATATTCATTGTATTGCACAAATTTTTATAAATTCAGAATGTTTCTTGATCTTTTGTTGCAAATGATATTAACAATGTGTGCTATTATATTGAATGTATGCCTAACTTTATAATTGCATATGTTGTTTAAGGCATATCGATAAGAGGAGAACTTTTATTGAAAATTATTTTTAAATACTTTTTAGAAAATGTTGAATTGGTTGTAATCATAAAAAATGGGAGATTGCTAGCCCAAGAGCTTTTTATGTTGATTTTGATAATTTTCATAATTCATTTTATAAGAATAAATGGATTTAAAATGATAATATTTTATATTTTCAAAATAAAAGTGTTAACACATTTTGAACAATTAAGTTGACACATTTAGCCAAAAAAAATGATTTATCTTTCAAAATGATTAAAACACTTAAGTATTCTTGCATGAGAATATTTTGTGTTGAACTCAATTGAAAAATAAATCAAACACTTTTTAAGGAAAAGTATACTTGAAGCATATCAAGTGTGTCAACACCCTTTGATCAAATGGTTTGACACTCTAACAGTTTCATGAAGTCATTTTTCAGGTATTAAAGTTTAGTATCGACACAAATAAGTTTTGTGTCAACACAAAAGTGCCGAACCTCTCAGAACTCAAAATGAGTCGACACAAATAAGTTTTGTGTCAATACAAAAGTGATCCTCACTTTTGGTATCCAGAGTTTTGGATCGACACAAATGTGAACTATGTCGACACAAAACAACCGAAGCCACTTATAGATTTTGGGTGTCGACACAATTGAGTAGATGAGTCGACACAAAAGTCCCGAGCTCACCTGAAGAATTTTGGTGTCGACACCAAAGTCCAAAAGTACCGACACAAAAGAACCGAGGCTTCCTGTAGAATTTAGTGTTGACACCAAAGGCAAGATTAGTCGACACAAATGGTCCTCCCCGGATGAAGAAGTTTCAAACGAGTCGACACCAAACCCAAATGTGTCGACACCATGATGTTAGTGAGGTAGAGTGCAAAAACTGTGTCGACCCCTCAGAAGATATGTGTCAACCCAACCACTTAAAGATCTCTGCTCTAGACACTTTGTGTCGACATCAAAGGCATTTGTGTCGACACTGGCGACAGAAATTCAAATTCGCAGCAGACTTCAACGGTTGGATTTTTGGCATTTATTGTTTTCACCTACCTCCAATGGTTATGAATGCACAAGAGCTTATATAAGGAGTAACTTCTCAATATTTACTCTAACTAGAGACTTACATTTACTGTTCCATTGCTTGAATCAAACTCAGAATTTTCAAGCCCTCATTTATTGTTGAATCTCCAGCTCTTGTTCCTCAGCTCTCTTTACTTTCTCATTTATTGTAAATTATTTCTGTAAAGAGAGTGAGTATTTCTCAGTTATACTCTTCATTTATTGTATTTAAGAGTGAGTCACCCTTTATCCTTTGAGTGAGTGAGTAAATTTCATCAAAGAAGAGTTCAAGAGAGATTAGAAGAAAATAATAGATTATTTTTGTAGGATCTTCTTGAAGCTATGTTAGGCTTTTGAATGTGCCTGTAAACATTCGAATAGCTCAAGCGAAATCTTGAAGTTGTAAAGGTTTGGAATGCACCCGTGAAGCATTCTAGATAGTGAAAATGCTCAAAGGAGAACTTGAGGAGTGAACGTAGGCTTGGAAGAAGCCAAATCACTTTAAATCTTTGATGTTCGGTTCAATCTCTCTATCCCTAACCTTTTTAATATTTTCATTGTTTTAATTTTTTTATTAAATTGCCATATTTAATTGCATTATTAAAAGACTTTTTAAAAAAAAATTTAAATTGTTATTTTTTTTAAGGACCCAATTCATCCCTCATCTTGGGTTGTCTAGAATTAACACATGATTTAATTAATCTGTACAAATTAAAATGGAGCAGGTCCCTACACCTTGGGGCCCTTGAAGCCCCGGGACACCGAACCACCTAGACCCTTGACCCCTAGGACCCCGAACCTTCGGGACCCCGGACCCTCAGCACCTCGGACCATTAGGACTTCAGACCCTAACCACCTCGGACCCCTGGGATTTGGACCCCTAGGACTCGAACCCCTGAGACCCCTAACCACCGATGTTTTCGCCAGTGCCTCCATCGCCATTACTAGTACCACCACTGTAAATGACTTATGCCCTTTTTTTTTGTAAATTAATTTTGGTCATATGAAGTAAAATATTTTATTAAAAAAATATTTTACCTTAATTTTATCAAATCAAATACTAAAAAATGGATAAAAACGTTTTACTAAAAAATATTTTACATCTAAATAAAAGGAGCCATAGACTCTTCATTTTAACGTGTTACTCTTCCACTTAGGATTGAACTTTGAATGTATATTTTTTTCTCTCCATTAGGCTTGAACTTCATTTCGAATATGCCTTTTTGTCATATAAGATTACTTTTTCTTTAATGTGGCAATTTCTCCATTTAGGGCTTAAACCTTATTTTGATGTGTTACTTGATCTATTTAACACTAAAGTTCATTTTGATGGTGCTATTCTTGGCATCTTGACTTAAACTTCATATTGGATGTGTTACTTTTGTTATTTATACTTTGATCATATTGAGGTAATAATAAATGAAGAAAAAATAAATGAATCTAGTTAAAAGAAGTTCTAAATGGCACTGATTGAGGATAATATAAGAAAATAAAATTTGTTTTGAGATGACATAGACATTTAAACCGTAGATAAGTTAATGTTTCTATAAGAGAAGAGGTTTGTTTCATGTGGAGGCTGATAAAATAAATGCAGAAGAGAAATGTTATCTCTACTTTGACCAAGACAGAATTTTTACTTGTTCAAATAACAATTAAGATCAAGAACACAAGTAATGGATCTACGTACCTAATCCCAAGTAATGGAGGATGTGAAAACTTTAACTGAAGATACGAATTTTAAATTTAGTTTTCATATTACTAATTACATCACAATATCTTTAATTATTATAATAGGATGTGAAAATTCTGATTATTTTTGCAAGTTGGAGTAAAATAAATAGGGTAGTAGGAATATAACTATAAAAGAATAATCTTGTTGATTCATTAAAAAATTAATTTTTTATACAAGTTAACATTACCTAAATCTTCACTGGTGGGTAAATATTATTTATAATTTGTGTTTTTAAAAATAAATAAATTATTTTTTATTTAATTGCTACTTGTTGCATGTTATAGATGGCATTCTACTTAGTTTCTACATCTAATGGTAGTTTTCTTATTTTTATATTTTTCTCTAAACATATTTTTTCTATAACATTCTAATATTTTAACACTACTAATAATTATTACAACGAGGCCTTAATTGGCAACTTAATTTTTTTGATTTTTTGGTTAAAAACACAAAAAAACTAATCTTGCCCGTTCGGTAAAAAAATAAAAAAATTAAAAAGTCAAAAAGTCAAATCAAAACACAAACACTTAAAATATTCAAATAAAAGTTCAATCTCTTTTAAAATACAATAATACTCCTTATTTATAACTTATTTACTACTACTACCAACTACATATAATTGTTAATATTAAATTTATAAAAAGGTAAAATTGTTAACTTTGAACAAAAAGTAAAAAAGTTAACTTTTTACCCAAATAACTAATTTCAAAAAAGTTAGCTTAAAAATTAAGTTACTAAATAACTTACTTTGAACTCAATTTAGCTTTTTGGTTAAAAATATAAAAAAATAAAAAAAACTAGCTTTTAAGCTAGTTACCGATCGGCCTTGAGTTGTTTAATTTTTTGAATGAATTTATCATATTGACTAAGTGTTTCTTTAACAATTAAGAACAAAACAACTCAACTGAAACAATTCACCGGATGAGAAAAATGGTACACTACGTCGAAGATAACTAATAATATCATTATAATAAGAGGTATTATCTAATAGAAAAATCTTGTTTTAAACCTTCTAACTATATATTTGATTTCTAATTTCTACACACAAAGAGTGACCACAATATGAAATTTTTTATAGATTTTATAAAAGTACTCTTTTATTTAGTTTTTAATTATTATTTATAAAATGTGGAGTAGTGCTTTTATATTATAAATCGAGTGGTGGCGTCCATAAATAACAATTTAAAAAAGACATTTAAGTTTTTAAAAAATATTTAATAACTCAAATTGAATAAATTCAAAAAATTTCTTAAAATTTTGTTTCTAATATCATTTTGTAAAATTTTGGTATTAAGGGGTAAATGCCATTGTAATAATTTCGTAAATTCGAGTTTCTCAATTATTCTAAATGGATTTTTACGTTTGATAATATAATTAACTACCATATTTTATGTAATACCCCGTATTTTCAATTAGTACAATAGATTATTAATAAAAAGAATAATTTCTCTTAGGACTCGTAAAACATTATAACACAAGGTATGTCGAAAAAATAATTTAATGATAAAAACTTAATGGGTCAATGCCCAAAAACTAAAAAGAGACCCAAAACAAGTAAAGGCCCAAACAAGAAAGGGACAAATTAAATAAATGTCCAAAATAAAGAATGAGCCAAATCTCAAGAAAAAGCCCAACTTAAATAAAGCCTATGCGTCCATATAGCCCAAGTTTCATAAGCCCAAAAATTTAACAAGACCCAAAGTGCAATAAAATCCACCATAAAAAAAAAGCCCAAATTTTTACAAAGCCCAATTGGCTCACAAACAAATAAATTATCTAAGTCTTCCATAAAGCCCAAATGCAAGTGAGGCCCAAGTTTTATAAAATTCCCAATTCTTTCCTAAGGACCAGAATCCAAAGCCAACCCAAACTTTATTAAAAGTCCAAAACCCTCAAAAAGTCCTGTAAGGGTCCATAATTTTAAACACGGAATTAGAACCCTAATAGTGGATTCTCAATATAAATCGAAAACTCGTGAAATTCTAACCGTAGTTTTTAAGGTCACGCGTACACCGAAAATCTAACTCGAGAAATAACGATTCGATTTCGTTGAGACTGAACCTATAACTTAAGGTAAGCCCAAGACTAATCCAAGATTAGCCCAAAAAGTCACTAAAACCCCAAAAGATAACCAAATGAAGTCCGTCCCTAAACCCAACAAGAGTTGAGGACTAAAACTCTAACGAAACCAAAAACTTTAATGACTCAACTTAAATTAAAGACCCAGTTAGAAAATTAAGCCCAAAAACAATTAAAAAAAGCCCATGTGTTGAGCTCAACTCAAAAATAAAATAAAAGCCCAAATTTAATTCTTTTGGCCCAAAATTTTAAAATTCAAGAATTATAAATAAAAAAAAATCATTTAATAAAAAAAGAGGGGAAAGCCCAAGTGGCCGGCTCCCCTAGGGAGTTGTGCCCAAAAAGTACAAAAAGTTGACTTTTTGTATTTTTGGGTGGATTGCATTGGGAACATGAAAATTTATACTGTATTTGGACTTTTTCAGTGTAAATGGAGCAGTATCGAATAGTTTTAATATTTTTAAATTCTACGAAGTTAATTCTAAAATAAAATTTGCACTTTAAAAAACTAAGCAAGCTTATACATTAGACACATTTTGTGTCAAAATATCTTTCCATGTATCTTGGATACTTTTCTGTTTAATTTTAGCTGAAAAAATTTTAATCAACTAAAATCTTTCCAACTCAGCATCATTAGCCAAGTGACAACACATTGGTCAATTAGGCTATAATAATGAAAAAAATATTTAAACCTATTCTAATTAATTACTAAACAAACCTTAGGTAATTATACCTCAAGTCCTTCCTTAAATCTAAAAATAGAAGACTAAATCCACCTTTCTCCCCCTAAATTTTTTGGCTAAAGAGGTGAGGATAGAGAGAGAGAGTCTCCAAGAAAGAAGAAAGAAGAAGAAGAAGAAGGAAAAAAGTCTAAAGCAAAGTCCTCCATCTTCTTTGATCAAGATCATCCAGGTAGAAACTCCAACAACTCATATTTAAACTTCTATTCTAACTCATTTCTGTAACAAATAATATGATCTAAGTAGTTATAAACAAGATTAAAAAGAGAAAGGCCCAAAAAGAATCGAATAAGAGATAGCGTTGTTGTTGTGCATGAAATGACACCTTGTGTTTTGTTTTCTTTCTATGGATTAATTAAGAGTGATATGTGAATATTTAAACCTCTGGAATATACTGGTTTTAGATCTTAAATAACATATATGGACCTAAGAAATAAGTTAAACAAGAGTAAGAACTGTCAGGGTTGTATATGTTATGGTTAATATACTGAAAATCATATTTTTAGTATTTAATTTTATTTTTAATAAAATTAATTTTCTATTTTATGAGAATCTTTAT
>JAOTRH010038644.1:0-20376 GCA_034768845.1 Heliamphora exappendiculata
ATGACATACTTGAGAAAATGACTATATGCGAACATTGCATTTTAGTTCGTGTTAGTGTGAAAAGTGCCGTTAAAAGCAAAACAAAATGCAAAAAAAGAAAAATAAATAAAAATATAATTTCTTTTTGATAGGGAACATTCGTCTTTTTTCAACAGATATACATTGAAATTTTATTCAGTTTGACTTCAAAAGTATAAAAATTCTTAAAAATATTTAAATATGTTTCATTGATATCAATCACACATAAGGATTAAACCTGAAATTTGAAAAAAAAAATCTAGCATGAACTCTTGGCTAATTTTTTTAATTCCCTCGTAACATTAACCTTCGTGACATTAACCTTAAGTTTATTTTTGTTTTTAAAATTCATTAAACTTTGATCTTCATTGAATAATTTATATTTTTTTGTTTAAATTCCAAAAGGAGTTATTTAACTATAAAAAAAATAAAAAATGAGGAGTTAATAAACATTATTTTTCAAGAAAAACAATTTCATAAAATTGCTTCTTTAGATTTTTCGTTGTATTTTCTCAGCGGCGCTTCCCAGCTATACACACAACGGGGGAGATGGTATATGGATCTTTGGGATATTTGAAAATTTGATCATTAATTGAATTGTAATATTTTTTTAGTAATTTCTTATTTCTATTAACTTGATCTGTTTGGAAAAATGGTTAGTATTTTTGTTTAGTTAGATTATGAAAAAAAAAGTAGGTTGTTTGAATAATAATTACATAAAAATTTGCTTGGATCATGATTGCATGGAAACTCTTAGAATATTATACAAATGAAGATTTTTTAGAAATTTATATAGGAGTTTTTGTGTTTTCTTGAAATTGCCAAGTGGAAGATTGTTAGGAAATTAATTATTATCTTGTAAGAATTTAATTTTCATATTTTTCTGGTAATTCAAGTAGTGTATAATAAGTGCAAAACTCCTAGTTTGATTTGGATTGTAATTGATGGATAAGAATAAGATTAGAAAGTTTTCATTTATTAAGAAGTCATAGATTCACTTGAAATTCTTAATCAATCATCCTAACAATTTAGAAGACTGAAGTACAATACAAGAAGTCAAGAGTACAAATCAACAAAACTCTGATTAGTGGTAGAACAAGAGCAGTTCTGGTAGAACACAGTCCATAGTCAGATTCAATTATATTGAAACTCTGATTAGTGGTCTTTCAAGCCTATAAATAAGACCATAGACCAAGCTCAAAATTCACTTATGTGCATCAAAGATTAGAGATCCTAAATTCAATCAGAAGGACTTTTTCGAGTTCTAAAAAATTACGAAGATTGTTCGTGTTTAAGCTTAAAAGGCGTTCGAAGTTTACCGACGGAGAATTTTGTCAGTGTGAAAATATTGCGGATTTAATATTTGTAAAACTTTGAGTATTCGTTCCTACGGTAATCAAGTGGAAAACGGTGTACCTAAATTCGACAAACAAGCTTAAAACGTTTGGATTGAGAATTTGATCAAAGTCAGTAAGTTGGTGTTTTGTAACTGTTCAATTGGTTAGTGCTTGATTTACCAAAATTTGGATAAGTTCCGTAATTCATTTATCCAAGTTGGATTTTTTACGTAAAAAATCTCGTATGTTGAGTTTGGATATTTGATTATTTACTTTTTGTATTTTACAATAGAAATTAATTAAAAAATATATAAATAATATTTTTCTATTACTTTGTTTAAAAACAGGAAAAATATTTTTTCACTAACCAAACGTGATTAAAAGCTAAACAATTAATCCTAACTAATTTAATAGAATTTGGAGTATATTTGGTAAATAATAATATAATATGACCTGAATTTAGGAGAAAAAAAAAGCATGTAAATGATTCTTTTGTGATTTTGAAATATGAGACTCCTTTAAAAAATTTCTTTATTTTTTTATTTTTTTATTTTTAAAAAATTAAGTAATTTAGGGTGGGGGGAGGGAACTTGAATAGCCAATCAGACATTAAACTTTGGCAGGTGGGTGCGATTTGGATCCCTGATCGACCTTGACAAGCGTGCCGAGGGAGCAACGAGGCCGCACAGAGGTGCGGTAGCACATAACTGGACGTCGAATAATATATGCTTTAGGTAAGGTGCCGTTTGGACCCCACTTCTGAATTTGGGTGGTTGTCTTTCTGACACATGTCATGTGACTGTGGGGGCTTCTTTGCTTGGTTTTTTTAAAATAAAAAAAAATGCACAAATTTAAATCACATGTTCAGCCTATGTTTGAAATAACAGCCAAGTGGCTGTTTTTAGAGGTTTTTTTTTTTTTTTTTTTTTTTTTTATCGTTTTTGAACTTATTTTCTATTTTAATTTACTTTTTTTTATTTTTTAGTTTTTTTATGATGAGAGTTTTTCAAAAAAATATGCCTATTAGGACCAATTTTGAAAACAAATTACCAAAGACCAAAAGATTAGAATAAAAACCAAAAAGCATATTTAAGTTGTCTTGTTTTTGTCTGATGTGAATGTTTTTTTAGGTTTTAATTAAAAAAATTACTTTTTTGTTTCGTAAAGAAATCTAAAATATATATTTATTTGAATTAATACTGAAAAATTTTTACTAAAAATAAAAAATAAATCATAAAAAAGGTCCGTCCAAACACAAGTTCAATTACAAATTAGCTTGTGTTTGGACTGATATTTTTTTCTAGACTTTTTATTTTTTTATAAAAAAATAAATGTAAATTGATGTGAAAAAAATTATCTAAGACTAAATTAGTAAACTTTTTTAAAAATTTTTAAACAAAAAACTTTTATAAAAGGTTAGGTCAAACATTGGCCGAGTGATTTTTATTAGTATAGTAATTTGTTAGTTAATTTGTATTTTACCAGTGTAATTATGTTTTTATTATTATATCTCATCCACTGATAAAATATTCCAATAGTAAATTATCATTATGATCTCAAAAAAAATATTATAAATAATCATTATATTCTAATTTGTGATTGAATGTATAATCTATATAGCAAGTTAATTTGGTTAATGTGATATGTATATGATGGTACATTCAATGGTTATTCTATCTCTACAGTCAAATAATGATTATAATTTATTTATTAAATTTTTTTTAAAAATTTTTTCACTCTATAAATTTAGACACCCAGTGCAACGTTTTTATACCATCATTACTTAAAGAGCGGGGCTTGCACCTACCGAAAACGTATTTTGTGAATGTTTCATATATGTATTTTATTATATAAATATGTTTTATATATATTTAGGTAGTTATTTTTTTATTTTTTTATCTACATAATAAAATAAATTAATATTATTTTATTTGTTATATTATTAAATAGATAAGTATGTTTCATATAATATTTTTAAAATATTTTTTATTCATGCCTAGCCAATTGTTTTTATCCCCGCTTAATATATTTAGGTTCTGGTTGATAGTTTTTTTTATAACTTTTTTAGTTAACATGTTAAAAAATTAACTTTATCTATTTAGTAAAAAAAATTTAAATAAAAAATTATTAATAAAAATAATATATTAAGAATTTTAAAGTCTCTTCAAATACGGATAATACCTATTTTAAATACGTGGATATAGCCGAAGTGAAAACTAAAAAGAATGCTACTGTTACAGCAGAGCTAACTGCTACGGCTTTCCTGCCGATGGATCACAACATTATTGATGGCCGATGATAATCGATCTTTCAAAACTTTCTAAAACTATCCCTTTAATCAAAGCCCTCCAAATTACCAATGATCAATCAATCTCTGAAACAATATAGCAATTCAACTGCAGTCTTAGAAGAGTAATACATCTTTTACGCAAATTAAGCAATTGTTTAAAACCTTAAAAATAATGATCGGGACTTTAAATTTGTAATGCCCTTTATAATATACGTATATATATACATATAAACTATTATATGTGAGCTTTAAAATAATTTTTATGAACAAAAAATATATATATTTAGTAGGCTACAAATAGAGTAGGTTAGGCTAAATTTTGTCAAATTTAAAAAACTTATATTAGAATTTTCTAAATAAAAAACACGGTAAAACCAAAATCTTTCAAAAATAGAAACCTTAATATCCTGCCAAAAAACAATTTTTCATTCAATGAATTGCGCTCATGAGATCAATAGGGTAACTTAAAAAATGAAAATTAAAGCAACTTATATAGTCGACACTGAATGCAATCATTTTAAAAAATTCTTAAAAAAATATTTTTATTGTTCTTTCCTCGAGATCAGAAATAAACTATTTACCACTATTGATCACAACTTGTTATATATATATATATATATATATATATACTTCCATTTGCGTATTCTTTTGCAGATCACTACAGTCTTTGTCCTAAAACCCTTGCTCTTAAATCACTCTCCTTTTTGGCTCCTTCCCATCTTTCTGTTCATCTTTTTCTTCAGTTTTTCATTTTCCATCTCTCTCTCTCTCTCTCTCTCTGGTTGGAGAGTTCATGGATGTTGACACAATGACGACATCATCAATGCCAGATCAAATGGAGATGATGACAATGATGATGCAGCTGGACAGGCTTCCCGAATTCTTTGGGCCTTATTACAGCGCCATTTCCCAATCGCCGGAAACCGAATTCTCCGGCAGAAGCGTCGCCGCCATTGAAACCACCACTACACCCATCTTCCACAACCCATCTGCAACTTCAACCACCCTAATAAAACCACCTCCGCCCTCCCTACCTTCCATGGCTACCCCATTTCAAGAACCAATGACGACTTTACCTCCAGCACCCAAATTCAGGATCACTCCAAGTCCAGTTGAGCATCTCTCATCTGCGAGTTCGTTGCAGAAGAGAAACTCCATGGAAGCAATGAGAGAGATGATTTTTCGCATAGCTGTGATGCAGCCAATTCACATCGACCCGGAATCGGTGAAGCCGCCGAAGCGTAGAAACGTGAAGATATCCAAGGATCCGCAGAGCGTGGCGGCGAGGCATCGGAGGGAACGGATAAGCGAGAGGATAAGGATTCTGCAGAGACTGGTTCCCGGCGGCACCAAGATGGACACGGCGTCTATGTTGGATGAGGCCATTCATTATGTGAAGTTCTTAAAGAAGCAAGTTCAGTCTTTGGAACAAGCGTCGGGGAAGACGCAAATGGGTGCCGTTGGGTTCCCGACAACCGCAATGCTGCCAAATTTGAATTATTCATCCTTGGTGAAGCCTTGCCAGACTTCTCAAATGCTGGGCTCTACTCAAATATTTAGGTGAGAGCAAGGTTTTAAATATAGCATTGTATTGATTGATATGAATTAAAATTTTAAATTTTTAATAATGATACTTATTAATGTATTAATTGATATTATTTTAAATTTTTAATGGTGATATTTATTAATGTATCAGTTGATACTATCAGTACCATTTATACCGGTAAATATTTACAATTGTATTATTAATACCGATACTAATATTGATATTGCAATTTAATACCCTGAGAGAGAAGGATCTTATGTAAATTCATTATGGAGTCTTGGTAATTATGCGGCTTTGTAAAAAAGGGTTTTTATGTGTTACAATTTTAATTGAGGAGAGTCTTGTGTAAAGGAATTATGCAGTCATCATGGATATGGGGCATTATGATAAGATGGTTTTTATGTGTTAAATTCTCTGTGTTGTAAATTTTAGAGAACAAAATCTTGCACAATTAGGAGTATAAATAGTGGCCACTTAATATGATGCTGCTCAGTTATTTATTACTTTACTTTTTAAGCTAGGTACAAAATTTTACATGATATCAAAACCGATCAAGCCTGTTACACTTAATTAAAAAAAGAATTAAAAAAAAGCTTATCCCACCATGAGAAACTTACAAAAGACTATAGATTCTAAAAAAGAAGTTGCACCGTGGCAAATCTCTAACCTAATTGCACTTCAAGAGCTGTTTAGATAATACAATCTCACTAGGAGCCTTGGCAGCTTAGTGATTTTATACCTTTCTATAAGACTCTTCTCCTATGTGGTTCGCGGTTTGAGTCCCCCTACTCCTGCTCCCTCCCCTTTCCTCTCCTTCCCGCTGCTCCTGTACTCTCAATCAAACAAAAAAAAATACAATCTCACATTAATATAAAAATATAATAAATTATTATGTAATTAATATAATATTAAAATTTTTCTACTTTACTAAAACCTAAAATTCAAAATTGAATACATGGTTCTTACAAATAATTCTAATATATTCTGTTAGCTCTCTCTCCATAAATATGGGATCACATATCTGTAAAATTTCTTGTACCTTTCACAAGGTCTCATGATTATTATTTGTTTTGTTTTATTTGTCCTGGGATCACATTCGTATTCTTTCGAATAATCACTTCTGGGTATGAATACCAAACTTCAGTTTGGAATAGAAACTGAGTTGAGATTATATTACCAAAAAAAAATTGTCCTATTATTTAGAGAAATTTTGGGATAAATCTTATTATCAATTAATATTTTAAGATTAGTCTTGTCTAACTTTCTTTAATAAAATTTTGTCCCGCAATATTAATGTTTACTAAACATACTCTTAAATTAAATATTTAAAAGATTTCATTAACTATATCCCTTTCTAAATAGAAATAAAAATCTCGCTCCAAAATTTTTAAAAAAAATCTCATGCTGCAACCACCACAACTCTAGCTCTGTCGTCGCCATTACTGTTGTTACCGTCGATTTCATCTTCTCTGGTGTTAACGTTGACCTCCTTTTTCGAAAATCTTCATTTTCTTTTGCGCTGATCCCCTCATTCCATTTAACTGATAAATTTATCAGTTTAAAATTCTAAAAAAAATTTACATTCTATTAAACTGATAAATTTAACAGTTCAAAATTTTGAAATAATTTTTCATTTCATTAAACTGAAAAGATTTTCTAAAAGAATTTTTTTGAGAAAATTAAGGTAATAAATTTCTCACAGCAATTATGACGGTGTTGATAGAGGAGTCAAAATCTGGAGATAGTAGTGGCGGCGGTGGAAAAGTCCAGATTTGGAGAAAGAAGAAACGATGGTGACGAAAGAGTCCAAATCTGGAGGAAGGAGTGGCAACAAAGGAGCGAGGGCACCGAGATCTTGAGTTGGTGGGGGCAACACACGACAGCATAGCAACGTTTGTATTAGTGCTCGTATTTGTGTGGCGTTCGTATTGGCGAATGAGCGGCAATAACGACAGAGGAGGACGGAGGAAAAGAAGTGGTCGGTGGACAGATGAAGAAGGAGAAAGGGGCGATGACAGTGACGGCTAGGGGCGGCAGCACGAAATAGAGAGTTGGTGTTGTTAGGGTTTCTTGCTGGTCTTCTACCTTAATTTGTGAGGTTTCATATCAATCACTAATCACTATACGGATAAAGTTTTCATATTGGACAAATTCAAAATTCAAAGTGCTCATACTAGAGCATTATCTTCCATAATTATAAATTCAGCAAATGTGATAAAAGAAAAAATAAAATCTCTTAAATAGGAAAAATTAGTTGTAAAAATTTATCCTCATTTATAATGGAATTAAAATTAGTAAAAATACTTTGGTAAAATTAAAACCCTTATGAAGTCTAAAAAAAAAATTAATCCTCAAAATTTTCTATTATTTATACTGCGTATATAAATAGCAATGCAATCCTCTTGCTTCGAGCTCCAACACTCTTTTTTTTTTCCCTTTCCATTTTTCAATTCAATTTTCTTAATTTCTGGTAGTGATTATTTTGGATGTAAGAGTACCACTTAACATGCGTTTGAAATAACTTTTTGAATATGATTTTTTTGTTTTTAATGAACTTTTTAATTATTTTAAATGAACATAGTTTTTAGATTGCTCTCACAATAAGAAACTAGAAACGTAAATTATCTTAATTAAAAAATAAAGACTTTTAGAGAAGACGAATAAAAGCTACTTTGAGACTTTTATAAAAAAAGATCATTTTTGTATTAAAAAATCAACTTTAGTCAAAACAGTAATACATTTTAGATTCATTTTTACAATGGACAAGAAAAATTAGAAAAATCTTGATAACAAATAAAACTTCAAAAAAGATTTTACAAAAACCGCTAAAAATAACTTCAGATAAATCTATCCAAACACGAGCTATAGACTATGTTATCCACAAAATTCATTGGCTAACAAAGACAAGTATCTTTCTGTCATTCTCACATTTGATGTATGTGTATATTTACTATTATTACGATGAGGATCATGAGTTTTAATGTTGGAAACGTGCCCTACTTACGAATGTCATGCATTGGCTAGATGGTCACTAATACCTGATGTTATTATCTATATAATAAGGTAGTTCGTCGTTTTAAAATTGGATACTTGATCTCTCTTTTAGTATGTTTTCCAAAGAGTGGTTGAGATTAAATTGGCCTTGAATCCTATGGACAGAAGTTTACCTTTTCAAAATATGTTCTCTCTCATCTAATATGTTTTGAAAATAGTAGTTGAGATTAAAGGCAAGCTTAGATCACATGGTTAAAAATTCACCCTTTTAAAAATATATTCTCTTAACTTAGTTTTCAAAATGTGTGTGAGATCAACTTCTTTTAATGATAAAAATATACCACATGGAAAAAAATGAGCGCCGAGATTGATTTACCATTTTAAAATACTATTAATTATTGTCAAATTTTAATTTTGAGCTCACATTATATTTGATAGTACAGTACCTTTTAAGTACGGGTAATTCGCTAGTTCAATTCATGAATAACTAACCACTCCTAGGGCCTTACATCATCTTTTTGTAATAATACCTAACAAAACAAATATATAACTAAACCAAATAGGAAACTTAGAAAAAGAAATTAAAATAATAGAAAATAAATCAATTCTACTTCTTCTTGACCAGTAACCAATAAAATAGGAAATTTAATAAACTTAAAGTAGAAAGCCTAAAATTCTAAAAAGAAAATAATATTAAAATTGCCAGTTTCTTAGCAAAATAATTAATTGCAAAATAAAAATAAAATAAACTTTCTTGAAACTCCGCGTATCATTCTCCCAAACTTGAAAAGAATTTGTCCTCAAATTTCAAGAGTAAGGCAGGCAATATCTCTTGCTTTTGTTCGCCCACAAATTTTAATTTTCAAGGGTGAACAAAATGTTTAATATTGCAGGCGAACTACAAACATTTCACACTTGACAGAAGGGCTCATCTAATTTGTCAATCAAATCAAAATAAAATGACTAATAATAAATTTTTTTAATGAATCATGAAAAAGATGCGGTGAGGAAGCCGTAGATTTAGAAGATGTGGTGATGAATCTCATAAAATTAAATGAATCATCGTAGAAAAAATAACTCTACGGTGTTTGGCAATACTACTACTAGTAGTCTTTAGTTTTCTACTACTAATTTTAGTTGTAAATTATAAATTTTTTCAAACACTCATCATTTTTACTATAACTTATAACTATTTTTTTTTCTATTTTAATTATAAGTTATAATTTTTACCAAACATTCATAACTTCTACTAGAAGTTACAATTTATAAGCTACTAGTAGTTATTTTGCCAAACACCACCTCAATTGAAATTGTTTAACTTTCTCGGCATGAAGAAATTTTTTAGTCTCTTGAACGACTTACTCTTCTACAAGACTTCTTTTTGTCTTCTATTATCCCATCTATATCTTTAACCTCTTTTTTCTCGATTTGTAAATCTCATTCTCTTCCATCATATACTAATTATCATTTATTGGAGTTGACTTGGAATGAGTACTAAGAAGTTTCTTGGTGAGAATTTTCAAACAAATAGTAATTTTTAGGTTGTAAGAAAGATTGAAAACCAAACTTACTTTAATGTGAATGATGATTCTCATACTTCCTCTAATTTATTTTCTGAATGTAATTAAGAGATAACAAGGCAAAAAAACATACATATTTTTTTTGCAATTTTTCCTATGCCACAATTTTAGATTTTTCTTCGTGAGACAGCGTAATTAACTTTTGTGTATTGTCAGCATACAATAACTCTGCCCACAAAATCTCTTAACTACTAAATAAATCTATTTAGCTTCAAAACCTGCCCATGAAATCTCTTAACTTCTAAATAAATCTATTTAGCTCCAAAACCCCTTTAAAATTCAGAATCTTCAACTTTATGAATCCAATTTAGGAATTCTTCTCGTGTCAAACTTCCATAGATTAATTCAGACAAACTAATCTTCAAACCGGTCTTCTAGTGTCTGGAATCATTGTCATTAACCATGACTTCATTTTTCTCCCTTAGCTGGTACTCGGCAAATGGGATAGAACCATTGTCAAACAAATCATCTCCCCTAAGGATGTAGGCTTGCTGGACAATGATGAGGCTAATTAGCAATTTCCATGTATGCAATGTGCTCCGTCAATACAACAATTGCTCAGTCAATTCCTATGCTCACACACATCATGCAATGTCATCTTGCTCATACACATTTTACACATTTTTGGTGGTGGCAAAAATTTATATTCTTGTCCACTATCAAAAACACCTCCTTCTGCCATGGTCAAGTCTTTGACAAATATTAGGCTCTGATATCAACTGATGATGCAGGGAATCGCATCGGATAAAAGAACACTGACACCAAAATTCAAAAACCTGTTTGAAATTAGAAATATTCTCTCAAATACAAATACAAATAAAGAGAAATACGTAAAATTATTATTCATAAACAATTGACCTCTTACAACATCACTTGTAATAATACCTAACAAAACAAACTATACATTACTAAACTAAATAGGAAATTTTTTGAAAAAGAAATCAAAATATTTTGAAGTAAATCAAATCTTCTTCTTGTTGACCAAGTAACCAACAAAATAGAAAAATAAATAAAGTTAAACTAGAAAACTTAATATTGTAAAAGAATAATAGTAATTATATTGCTAGTTTTTTTCTTCTTTTTTTTTTGAACGAGAAAAAGAGTACCATAAATATATAGATATAAAAAACGGGTACAACATAAACTCCCATGCAAAACTGCACGTGAGGAAGCTCTACAGTTGAAGTCTAACACAGAAGCAGAAGCTTACAATCAGTTGGTGAAAAGATAACTAAGCAAGCTACAATCCCTAATGAAGGACGACCTCAAGGTTGAAGATGACTTCCTCCACTCTAGAAATCCTATTTTGCAGTTTACCTTTCATCTATAGCCATATCCTTAATTCCGTTAGATACACCACCTCCTCATAATCAGTCCTGACATTATCAAACACCAACCTATTCCTTTCCAGTCATAACGACCAGATTCCAGCTATGAACGTTGTGTTCCATAGTTGTCCTCGAATGCACTTCTTCTTCTCTTTCACCCAAAATTTGAACAGGTTATATAAAGTTTCAAGAGATGCCCATTGGCTACCCCACCAACGCATCAAAGCTGACCACACCTTCCATGCTATTTGGCACTGTACAAATAGGTGGTTAATAGATTCTAGCTCCATGTTGCAAAAAGTACAGTTAAAATTCACACACGGTTTAAGAATCAGGCGCCTTGCTAGAATTTCTTTAGTGAAAACTTTATTTTGTATCGCCATCCAACTGAACAACAAACATTTTGGTGGCCCTACTATCTTCCAAAGTTCACTGATGCTCCCCCACTTCCTCTCGCCAGCCTTATTCAAAAGGTTAGGCAAGGATTGCACTGTAAAGGTTGAGTGTGTCTCCCCCTTCCATATGTAGTGATCAATCTTACTTTCCTCAATTATGTGTGATCTAAGGCTAACCAGAAGATCTGCCCATTGACAGGCTTTCCACGAGAAAAGAGGTCGTCTAAAAAAGACTCGACTCCTAGATCCACACAAGATCTGAAGAACTCAGCTACCCTTAACTGTTATGCCCTTGCTACGATAAAAAACCTATGGTGAGTTTCAAGAAAGGGCTTTGGCCCTATCCAGGCATCCTGCCAAAAACTAACATTCTCCCCATTACCCATCTGCAAACTTAGGTTCTTTCGCAAAATGCTTCCCACTCTAGTTTTCGTCTTACCAACTTTGATGATGTCCCTTCATAACCTACCAGTCCTGCACCTAGCTCTCTCCTCATGAAGCCAATCACCCACTCTGTGGCCATATATTTGCTGAATCAAAATCCTCTAGAGAGAATTTTTTTCTTGGATATATCTCCGCCACCATTTGGCCAACAGTGCTAGGTTTGTACATTTCAAATCCCTTACCCCCATGCCCCCCTTCTCTATGCTGGTGGTTACCTTCTCTCAAGACAGCAGATGCAGCTTTCTTCTCTCTTCTTCTCTCCCCCATAGAAAATTTTGTTGGATCTTTTCCAGCTCAACCTTAGTCTGATCTGGCAGTTTTCATAAAGAGAGGTAGTAAGAGGGGAAATTGGCTAGGGTTGATTTGATTACGACAATTCACCCGACCATAGAGAGATATTTCCTACTCCAGTTATTGAGTTTAATTTTGAACTTATTCACAATAAGCTCCCATGTTTTACCTTTCTCACCCCATCTCCCAGAGGGAGTCCCAAATACTGCATTGGGAGCTCGCTAGTCTTGCAACATAACATGTCTGCACACGCGGCCACTTCATTTGCTGAGAGGCTCACTCCACACAAAGCACTCTTCTAATAGTTCACTTTTAGATCTAAGATAAGCTCAAAACAAGATGGTGTCATCTGCAAATTATAGATGAGTGATGCACAGATTCCCATCCCCCACCTTTACTCTCCTAATTAGCCCCCTATTCTTAGCTCTTGAGACTAGGATGTTAAGGCCCTCTGCTGCTAAATTATAAAGAAAAGGGGATAGAGGATCCCCTGCCCCAACCTTCTTTCCATGCCAAAACTCTCTGTGACTGCCCCATTCACAAGGACAGACAAGGATGGTGTTGTGATACACTCCTTCATCCAATTCACCCATTTGGTGCCAAAACCAAGATGCAACATCATAAGAAGAATGTAATTCCAGTTGATTGAATCATACGCTTTGTTAAAGTCTAATTTCAGAATAAAACCTGGCTGCTTCTTTCTTCTCCACATATCAATGATTTCATTCGCTATTAGGACTCCATCAAGAAATTGCCTCCCTTTAATGAATGCTGATTGTTCTTCCCCCACCACAGAAGACATAACCAATTTGATTATGTTGGCAAGGGTTTTAGACAGGATTTTATAAGCTGCCCCCACTAGACCGATAGGTTGAAAATCTGATAGGCTTTGTGGGCTGGAGATCTTTGGTAACTGAGCAATGAAAGAGCTATTGAGCCCAATAACCAATTTACCATTTTTCTGAAAGTCACCCATGAACCTCATGATATTAGACCCCATCAATGTTCAGAACCTCTGAATAAAACCAAGGTTGAAACCATCTAGGCCTGGTGCTTTGTTTCTATCACATTCTTCTATTGCAGCACAAACCTTTTCTTTTGAGAAAGCATTGGTAAGGCTACCTTTTTGGGACTGTGACAGAACTCTAGTAAAGGGACCACTGATGATAGGTCTTGACTTAGTTGATTCTTGAAAGAACTCCCTAAAATGATTAGCCACGGCCCCTTTCACCTCTTGAGGGTGGTCCAAAGTTCTCCCATCCTTATTGATCTGGCCAATGTGATTTCTCTTCTCCATCCCCTTTGCCACTCTATGAAATAAAGTTGTGTTCTGATCTCCCAAATTTACTCAGGTGGCCCTTGATTTTTGTCTCCATTCATTTTTCTCCCATATATGTTCCTCTCAAAGTTTCCCTCTTAGTACCTTTAACTGTGATCTCTCCTCAGAACTAAGCTTTCTAACTTCTGCCTCCTTCTACAGACCTTCAATTTCAGAGGATAGAGTTTCAATTCTATCTGCTGTGTTACCCAATACTTCAACTTTCCACTGTTTTAACCCCTTTTTGACATATTAAAGTTCTTTCATCAAGATATAACCCCCCCAACCTTGGTTGCCCTCTTCATTCCAAAGATGTTTAACTGTTGGATTGAAATTTGGGTGGGAGAACCAAACATTATACACCCTAAAAGGCTTTGGGCCCCAATCCTTCACTCCACATACCAATACCACTAGGTTATGGTCTGATAAGGCTCTAGGAAGAGATCTTTGTTGCCAGTCCATATTGGACATCCAATCTCCAGAAAGTAGGAAACAGTACAGCCTACTTTGTTTCAGGTTAACTTGAAGGTTTGACCAAGTGAAGTATCTACCCTGAAGGGGAAGATCAACCAGATCCATGGTAACAGTAAAGTTCATAAAATCATCCAACCAATTTGGTGGGCCAGCGTAGCCTTTTCTCTCGTCCTCCCTCAAAATGTCATTAAAGTCCCCTCAAAGACACCACGGACCTGAGAGTTTTAGTTTCAATGCTATCAAATCTTTCCACAGAGTTTGCCTCAATGCTTCATTATTTGGAGCATAAACATTCCCCACTACGCACTGAAATTTTTCACCCCAAATACCAACCAGCGTGATGAAGTTCTTGTTCTCGATGGTCTGCAGAATTTGAAAATGGATTTCCTCCCACACACACACACAACAAACCTCCTGAGGCCCCCTCTGCATCGAAAGACACCCACTTCATCTTGTCACTACCTCCCTAGAGGCTCCTTGCCACCTTTCTAGATATAGATTTTAGCTTTGTTTCTTGGATAAGAATCACGTGGGGGGTTAAGGAATTTGTAAGCCTCTTCACCATCCTCCTTTTCATGCATGAACCTAGGCCCCTTACATTTCATGTAACTATTTTGCAATCCATGAAACCATGATTACACCTCAGGTTTGTCCTTGCATCTAGTTAAGACTAGCAATTCTTTCCCCCTATAGGGGCCTTTTTATGGTTTTCTCTATTAGCCCTCTCTGTTCTGGCTAGCCAATTTAAACACTCTTTCTCCCCACCTTAGAAATCAACCCCCAACATTTTGCCTACCTCCACTGTTAATTCAGCCTCCTCCAAGATCAATTTGTTCCTATTTCGAATGCATGAGGATGAGATGGACCCTTGCGTAGCCCTAGGCTGTGGGTTGACAGTTCCGAGTACTTTTGAGGATAATACTTTCTTTTTCCTCTTAATTTTTGTGACCCCAACACCTAAACCCAACTTCCCTCGCCTCTTTGCAGTTGGTTTTACCTTTCCTCCTTTCTTCTTTTTAGGTATTGCTTCTTGTCTGTTATCTGATGTTGGATATTTATCCTAGATAATTGGCGATAACACAGGATCCAGATTGGCAGTAGCCACCCTATTATTTAATTAAATGGACTTGGCTCCCACCCCTCTATTTGCTTGAAACGCACATAGATTGTCTGTGAGAAAGTTGCCCCTAGCCTCTGTCCCTCCCTTTTCCACAGCTTTAGTTGTCACATCCTCCTTGGGCTGACCAACCTCTGAAGGTCCTTCCCCCAGATTTGCGTACATAGTGGTTGACCTCGAGCTTCCCACCTTTTAACTTCTGCTCTCCTCTGCAGCATTAACCGAGCTTAGTGCTTTTGTCCAAAGGTTAGGTGGAGATAGTGATCTCCTATGACCCGAGATTTCCTCAACCTTTCTGCTCCCTTTTGTGTGATCTCCGTGACTCTCTTTTGACTGTTTTCTCTTGCCACCCGATTGGTCTGTCTGTTCAAAAAATGACAACAGATCACAGTCGTCGACATTTAGGTCTAGCCTTGCCGGTGTCAGTTCGGACCCTTCATTGGACATAGGTATGGTGGGCTCCCTGCCACTCGACAAAATGAGTTTCTCTCTCCGAACATCATCTGGGGGCCTATTTAATCCATTTTTTGTGGATGCTTCTCTCCCATGGATTCAACCCATTGCAGACCCTTGGCCAGACATCTCTGCTATACTAATTTTATAGATAAAATTTCCAACCTTGATGCTATTCACCTGATTTATAGGATCCAGGCTTTCAGTTGCGATGAAAACTCTTGCTTGAGAGATATCTTTCTTTGTCCCTGTACTTGGATCCACTACAAGGACTATTCCAACAACTTTTTCTATTTTCGTGAACGTAGATGTGTTCAAAGCGTTGAGAGGGACTCTGTCAATTGAGATCCACAAATTCCTCCACCTATTGAATTCTCTGTAACTCCATTCGTATATAACCTCAAACTAGTTCTCCAGCCATGATTTGGCTTCTTTTTAGTAAAGAGCTTTATCTTCCATTGAAGAAAACTGAACCAGAACTTTGGGTCCACCAAGAGGTTTTATAGTGATATCAAAAACACATTCCATTCGCATCGCATCTTCTATGCTTTGGACAAAACGCCAATCTTCAGCCACTCCCACCATACATCTTTGTAGCCACTCTTCCTCAGTGTGTTCCACAATGATATGAGCTAAAACACTGCCATCCTTTCTATTTCTAGTTGAATCGCTTCCTTGGATCACCTGCATAAATGTTCTTACGTCATGTGTTGTAGCCCTTCAAGTTCTAGCTTGAGCATGACATCGTTGTGGTATATCTACTGATTTGGGTTGCTGTAACTTTTTTCTCAGGGATGTACTTAGCTGTACTTACCATCAGCCTTTGATCCAATAGCCACACACCATTGTATCTTCTGATTGCCTCAAGAACTTCCTATTCCTTCTAGTATCTCACGAAATCAAACCTAGTCTGAATATTCTTTCTCCTCTTTACGGGCATGAAAACATCCACTACTCGTCCACACTTCTCAAAAATACCTCTCATCCAACCATTATACATATCATGAGGCAAGTTATCCACAAAAATCGTATAAACTCGAATCTTCCCCTTGGCTGATCCTTCGACTACCTTTGACATGATGACTTTTTCTCTGCTAAACTCTATCTAATCATTTGCTTATCGAAGCTCTTAAAGTTATTGTGGACCGCTCTATATGTTTCCCTTTTCCTTCCTCGGTAAGCTTTTCTTTCTCTCGCTCAAAAAACTAACACAATTAGCCACAACAACCCTCAAATTTTCACCTCACAATCAGTAAACACTCTATGCATCCTACATTTTATCCCCATTTACAATTCCAAAACAAAGCCAAGCTCAAAACCTTAAAACTCCACCCCTCACCCAAATCAAATCGAGCTTTCAATTTCTGCTGAATTTAGAGACCCTCATATTCAAACACATGGCATAGATAGGAAAGGAAGGGACAAAATGATAGAAGAGGGAAAAGAGAAAAGAAGATAAGAAACCTGTAGAGCCAGAGGAAGCCACGATGATGACGATTTGGTCGAACACGATTGGATCGGGACTGCGTAGATTTGGTGGTCACTGAACTTGTAACTTGTAGGGTCAGATTCTTCCTAAACCCCTTGGAGAGAACTGAGAAGCAGCAGAAGCTTCGGCCAGAGGCAGAGAGAAAAGAAGCGGCTGCGTCGCGGCGGCGACTGGCGAGCAGGCAGAGCAACGGCAGTGTCGCGGTGAGCACTTAAAAGCGAGCGGCGGCGGCCAACCAGCAACGGCGAGCGAAGACGATCTCTCTGTTAATCATGGAGACGATGATGTTCTTCAACAAAACAGCTTGAAGAAAGCTAGGGTTTCTGTCAAAGCTGAACAGATCTAGTGTTGGCGCGGAGGCAAAGCGACGGCAGCGGAACGACGGCGACAGAACGGTAGACGATGGCTTTTGGTTGCGTGGTGACCGCTTGGATCTGAACTAGATCGCAACAGATCTAGAGAATGGCACGGCGACGATGGGCGCTACGGCGACAGCGAGGGTGGCCGCGGATAGGGTCTGACCTTTCTTATGAGGGCAGAGGAGATGCGACATGGAGGAGGGCGGCGGTGGTTGCAGCAGTTGCGGCGTTGGAGGAGAGAATGGGAGGCGAAGCGAGGGAGGCGGCCGGTGGCGGTGAGGGAGGCGGTGGCGAGGGCGGCAGTTGGTCAGCGGCGTGAGGGGTGGGACGTTGGGTGCGACGGCTTGTTAGTTTTCTATAATAAAATATCTCAAAATAAAAATGTACTCTTAGAAGAAATTCCACTGCATCAAAATGTATACCAACATGAGTTTGTTTAATGAGTAGTACTCCAGTAGATTTGGCCTATTATGTGGCCGTTTATGTGTAAAAATAATAGTAGGAAATGACTATTTCTTTAAAAAGACTAAATAGAAGAGGTTTTGTGTCATTTTCCTATTTTAATTCCCATCACAAGTCATGTATACATGACCTATAATTTTTTCTGTTTAAGAGTGTATATTTTCATTTTCTTATTTTTCCCCAATGATTTTGATTTTATTCTTGTATTTACATATTGGGATATAATTGTTAATTTTCGAATGTAAACGAAAGCACATCTATGGACATATAAAAGGGAAAATCACGTAATGATATATATAGTTTGATACAACCTGTCTATATTCATAAGTAAAATAGATAATTTAGTACAATCGTTGACTGTACAATCAGAAGATCAAAAATATTTCAAAACTCGACATTCACAATTCGAACCTTGAAACAAACCTCGCCCTTGATATTTTTACGCCTCTCCCTGCATCTCTACCCTTTTGATTCAACACTCCGCAAAATCTATTATAATTATATATAAAGTCCATATTTATAGGTAAATCATAAAAACCTACCAGCCATATAATTATAAAATTCTAATTATAAAGGTTTGCATAATACAAGATACACACACTCAACAATTACTATCTTGTCTTGCATTTTGCAAAACATCTTAAAAATAACTAGTGTCGATGTCGATTATTCCATCACTGTCAATCCACTACTCTTAAACTAACATGACCCGTACATCTACACTAAGATGCTCAATACTTATTCGTCAAGGTATTTATCGTCACTCCACTTATTCATCGAGATGTCTATCGCCACTCTACTTATTCGTCGAGAAGAATTGATTGCCAAATATGTCGAATCAAAAAATCGCTATCTGATTTGACTCCACCTGCAAACTAAGTGCATCTTATTTTTCCATGTACGCCGTATCAAGTCCCTGTCTCTTTTTTTATCATTTTCCTATACGAGAAAATAAATATTCTTTGATGTATACGAACCGAGATAAAAATATATATATCTATGCTCTAATTTCCCCCCATGCCTTTGAATTGTCAACCATCGGCTTTGATACCATGTGTTAGGATTTAAACATTAATTTTTGAACGCAAACGGAAGCAAGAATCCACGCACAAAAATGAAAAATTAACTATTCAATACAGAGGAGTTGCGTGATTCGACCTACATCTCCTACGTCCATGGGCGAGAGAGATAATTTACTATAACAATAGTATGTAGAATAATAAGAGCAAAAACTATCCTAAAAACCCAACACTCACAACCCGAATCTTAAAACAAACTTAATTTTTCCGCTCAAATGTTACTTCGGTTCCGCCAATATTTAATTTTTTGCCTTTTCATACATCTCTACTTATTTGATTCAACTCTCCACAAAATTTACTAGAATTATAAGATTCACATTTATAGACAAATTATAAAATCTTAGTCGCTGTATAATTGTAAAACCCTAATTACAAGAGTTCACAAATTACAACACACAAATCTAACATTACACACCACGTGTCTACACTATTGTGCCTAGCAATAACCAAATGCCAACTGGAAACCTTGAGAATTAAGTGTTGGGCGTTTGAACTTGAGAATTGATGCAACCTAGCTAGCTGTAAGATTTAATCATGGGTAGTTGACCATGAAGGGAGAAGATTTGAGAGGGAGAATTCAATTGATTTTGTTTTTCACTGGGAGTATGGGAATTGAGAAGTTATTACCAGCTCAGTATGTTGGTATAGTGTGTTCAAGTAATATATATACGCACGTTATGTATTTATAAGTTTAGAGCGTAATTTTATAATAGTATTACAGTGGTTATCACACGTAAACATAATTTTATGTTAAAAAATACATGGCATGCGTATATTAGTTGTGCATATTGCATCACCATACCGATTATCTATAGAATAATTTTTCTTGGGGGTCATTGTTTCACATGGCAATAAATTCTCACGGAATGGGCTCTTAAAGCTTAAGATATTGACGCCCAAAAAGAAGCAGTATAAAAATGTGAAAATGAAGAAAGATTCTTCGCTTCTCCTTGTAATTATTTATCTGTTTCTTGAAATCTAGATCAATTATGTATATATATATATATATATATATATATATTGATAAAAAGAACAATATTAAGATAAATCAAGTAAAATTACATTAATAAAAAAAAGGTAAAGAGAAGAAAAAAAACTGCATTAATTATTACAAGGAGAAAGGTAAGCCTCACTTGCCTATATATTCACCCAGCGCGCGCTTGAAGGAAAAGTCAATACATCCGAGTATGAGAGAAAGATTACAAGTGTTTTGATCAAGTTGGTGTTTAATATGTGGATATTTGGTTCATTGCAGATTTGTCAAATAATTATTTAGTGAGAAGAAGGGGTGGTTGGTTGCCTCCCAATGAAGGATCGAATGACAAGAGTGTTCATGTCTGAAGGATCAGGCCTCACTAGGCCAATCTATTATTTTCTATTTGCATCAAATCAATGAAATCAT
>JAOTRH010038655.1:0-20375 GCA_034768845.1 Heliamphora exappendiculata
CATCGTCAAACATTTCAACAGTTTTTATTTCGACAACAATGATTTTTTCAACTAGTAAATCAAGGCGATAGCCAACATCAAGCTTTATATCGTGATATATCAAGGGCATTGATTTTTCTTTTTCTACAAACAGGTTACTCCTATGGAGTTAAAATCTTTAAAGCATAATACAAGTCTACTCCGTAGGAGTAACCTGTTTATAGGAAAAGATATAAAAAATGAATGGCTCCGTAGGTGCCTCCTACAAACTATTTAAGGTAAAAGCAATTTTTCCGTAACCCTAAATTGAACTACCCACTTCAAGCAAATTAAATAATCCTAATATCATAAAAAGTTAACATTATCTACTAGGTGGCGCTCATCATGCTTGATATAAAATTTTGCAGTTTAGACCCCAAAAAAAAAATCTATGATCTATATATATTTTAAATAGCTTTGACATAACTTTTGTTAATCATTAATTATTTTCCTACCATTTAACACAAATATGGTGTGATAACATTTTATAATTCAAAGAAAAAATGGGTTCAAATACGAATATAGCGTACTACCACTTTATGAAAATAAAAATATATATACACCAAAAAAGATATCAATTAAGGAAGTGAACTACTTTAATTCTTTTAATCACTTTTTAATTTTCTGCTAATAAAATATATAATAAGTCCTTTAAGCACATTTTTCAAAATCCTCTAGTACTTATAGGAAAAAAAAAATTAACATCTAACAATAGAAAAATATAGTTGAGAATCTATTTTATTTTATTTTTTGATATTTTCATGTAAAAATTCTTATATTTCTAAATTAGATGTAACTGAATGTTCTATTAATTTTGCGCATTGAGTGTTTTTTAAAGTTTAAAATTCAAATATTTGATTAAATACATTAAAAATGCTAAAGTTTATTGGACAAATTCTCACCTTTTATACTATAATAAATACGCAAAAAGTTATTAAGATTTAAAAACTCAACACTTATATTATTAGAATAGATTAAAATTTTATTTTATTATAATTGTATGTGGCTAAGATATAGAAAAAAAAACCTATATTTACACATCATGTTCTAGATCATTTCAAGGTATAAAAAAAGAAGGATAAAATTCGGTATAATCTTTGTAGCAGGGCACTTAATATAGACGAGATATTTATTTATATGTTTGAATAAATATAAAAAATATTATGCAACCAAATGTGCAAATGCTAAAATCAAGATATTAGTTTGGGAAAAGGGTTAGGCTTGTATCTAGTCTAACTATTTTAGATTTAAAATAAATATATTTTGATAATTTAAATTATTTATTTATTATTTTTAATTTATATATTATTATTATAAAAAATTAAATTAATTAGTATTGTTAACTGTTAAAACAAATTGCATTTGTATTAATAAAATAGAAAGTAAAATAAATATTACATTTTATTTTTATTAACACAAATGTGAGAGGAATAGTGATATTCAATTAATTTAATTTTTTATAATAAATAAATTAAAAATAATAAAATAAACAATTTAAATTATTAAAATATATTTATATTAGACCTAAAAAAAAGTCTAACTAAACCTCTGTAACTTATAACAAAATTGAAGAGAAATCTGTCCATTGGTAAAAGTAATACGAAGCTGCATGAAATAAAACAGTAACAATAAAATCATATTATTTATTAAAAGGTAGAAGGATTTCCAAAAAAGTAGGATTTTGTATTTTTTTATTTTTAGTTTAGTAATTATTTGGAAATTATGTAATTTAAAAAATTAATGATATCTTACATGAAAACTAGTAACTTAAAAAAAAATTAATTTTCAATATTTTTAGGGTAAGATATTAATAATAAAAGATTTTTTCTCAATATATTGTAATCAATTCTCTAAAAAAACTTATATAGGAAGTAATTGACAAAATTAATGCTAGTATTTTTTTAAACTTTTTATTATTAATTAATTTTAGTTATAAGTTATATCTTTTTAAATATTCATAACTTTTATTGCAAGTTAGTATTATTTTTTTAATTTTAATTATAAATTATAATTTTTATCAAACAGTGACAGCCTCAATTACAAGTTACAATTTATAAACTACTAATTTTAACAATACCAAACACTACCATAATATTATTAATATAATTTGGTCATATTTGAATAATATGCTTATTTGCTTATTAACAAGTAAGCAAAAATATAAATAAGTCACTTCAATTGATTACCAATCGGTTTATTTGTTTATTTAGTTTATTTTTTTTATTTATT
Organism: Heliamphora exappendiculata; assembly: GCA_034768845.1. NCBI lineage: Eukaryota > Viridiplantae > Streptophyta > Magnoliopsida > Ericales > Sarraceniaceae > Heliamphora > Heliamphora exappendiculata. Next base: position 2,248 of record JAOTRH010038655.1, read on the forward strand.
TATTTGCTTATTTATTTATTTGTTTATTTTTTACTTATTTAGTTTATTTTTACTTATTTGTTTAAATAAATCATTTTATTAAGCTAAAATTTTGTTTATTTGACTTATTAATTTATTTATTTATTAACTTAAATTTTATTTATTTGACAAATTAAACGATATTACTTATTTACCAGTTTAGAAACTAAATTAACCAATAAGTCATTTACACAAACAGGCCTTTATCCGAATTTAAATTATCACATCTACGAATCGACTCTACTAAATTAGAACGACCTGGTGGTTCAGAAGAATAATAATTAGTAGTCCTCGATATCGCCATGTTGTGTAGCTACAAACGCCACGCGGCAAAAAAAGTGTCCGAAAGACCAGAAAGTGCCAGGTAAAGTTACCATCTCCGTACCCATTGATATATCTTGAGTGCTTCGGTTCTTCGCGCCTGCTGGGATTACCGTAATGCTCTGTTTGGTTGCTCCAATATAAATTCATTAAAGTTAAAGTCTTTTTTGACTTTTTATTTTATTGACTTTACGTGTTTTTCGACTTAGGTTTTGATTTTGCAACTAATTTAAAAGTTAATTATTTTTATTTTTATTTTTTGTTAAGAAATTAAATTTAATTCAAAAGATAAACTTGATTTAAAATAGTTTGTTTGGTGAATTAGTATTAAAATTTGCTTTTGTTGAGTGGTTAAAAGTTTTTTTTAAAATTTTTGTTTAAATTAGATAATTTTACCCTTTTATATAATTAAAAATAATAATTATATATAATTAATAATTATAGTAAATAATTTATGAATGAGAGATATTACCGTATTTTAAAATTAATGAGAATTTAAAAAAAATATTTTAAAAATTAATATTTTGATTTAACTTATTAACTTTTTAATTTTTTATAATTCAGGCCATATTAGGTTTTTTTTATTAATCATATCCCTAAAAAGTTAATTAGTTTTGGCAATCAGTGCATTGACAATTTTGGGTTTTTGAATTTTTGATTAAAATGTTAAAAAGTTAAGATTGTTCTTTTGGTAAAAAAAATTAAAAAATTAAAAAATAAAAAAATCAAATAAAAATATAAAATTTTTAAAATATTTCATTCAAACATTTACCACTTTTAAAATACAATAATACCTCTTATTCATAACTTATTTACTACTACTACTAATTATATATAATTGTTAATATCAAATATATAAATGGTAAAATTATTTAATTTGAACAAAAAATTTAAAAAAATATAATTTTTATCCAAATAAAAAACTTTACAAAAGTTAGCTTAACTAAGTTATTAAACAACTAATTTTAAATTAAATTAAATTTTTTAACTAAAAATATTAAAAAATAAAAAAACTAACTTTTAAAATACCGGCCCTAAGTCATTGTAAGCAAAAGTTTCTTGCCTTATTAATATTTAGCTTTGAGTTACCGGCAAGAATCGCCAACTTTTTTGTTATTTGGATTAATGTGTCTTTTAAGGTAAACATAAAAAATAAAAAATAAAAAAAAATCTTATCTTAAAACAAAATTGTCAAACGAGATCATAATTGGTATTTGTAGTAAATGTATTATCTAAATAGAGGTATTATCGTGTTTTAGTATGTTGATTTAATTTTTTCATTTTTTTTTTTTTTTTGTCCAACAATCTATGTTGATTTTTGTAGCTTTTTACTAAAAAGTTCAACAAGCATGTTATGTACGAAAGCCTTGTTTGATTTTGTTTATTTTGCTAGTAATTTTCTCATTATTTAATTACATTATTATACCTTTTTATTTTATCTCATTAAGTGAACCGAAAAACTAAAACATGTTAAATGAATATTTTTAAAAATCATAAAAGTCAAAATAAGAAAAAATTTAAATTACTTATTTTTATTTTTAATAGGCCTTTTTATCTATTAATTAATTTTTTTAACCTTTTCAGTTCGTTTTAGAAAGACAGTTCACAAAACCAAAAAAAATACTAAAATTAAAAAAGTCTAAAAAGAAGAACAAAAACAAAAACTCTAAAATTTATCTCAAAAGAAAGGCTTATGAAAAAATATCTCATTTTGTAATAATAAGTGGTATTTTAGGCCATGTTTGTTAATATTTACGGTTTTTTATTTTTTATTTACAATAAACAAAATACATGTTTTATTTATTTTGTTAAAAATAACAATAAAAAAATATTTGGCACATACGTATTTTTATGAATTGCAAATTATTTAAATAAAATCATAACTCTTAATAAAAAATATCCATTCGGGTTTGTTAAAAAAAAAGCCAAAGAATTAACAAACTAATTCAATCTCTAATTCAAAACATTTGATAATTTTTTTCGTAGTAAAAATTAAATTGAGATTTCGGGACCATTGGATTCAATTCACAATTTGGAGAATGAAGAATATATATGGAGATTTGTTAAATGAAGAATATGAGATTTAGTAAATAAGATAAGAAAGTTATCTATCATGTAGTGACTCGAATCCTTATTATTTTTAAAATTTTATGAAAATAAATATGTTGTGTTTAGTGGAGATGTTTAGGAGTGTAAATCATGCGTGAGAACTCGTTGTTGGGCCTATATGTGTTTGTTAGTAATGGTTAAGGGAGAAATGACGTAGGAAAACGTAGTTGGATGATGTTTTGCACGTGTGTAGCTCCGTTGCAGTTTCAGTGATTCGGGATCCCAGTCCAGGCTGACCACTCGAGCGGAGGCCTGATCGCTCGACCGGACGAGTGACAAAGATATTCTGGGGGGGGGGGGGACCGCTCGAGCAGATGAGGTCTGGTCGAGCGGACTGTCGTTGAGCAGACCCTTTTAAAAAGTCACGTGGGGGCTTTTATTCCTCATTCTTTCTCTTCCTCTCTCTCTCTCTCTTGAGCAAAGGTGAGGACTAGGGTTTGTATTTGGAGAGTGTGAGAGCTCTGTTGGCCCTCCTAAAGGCGATTTCTTGCTTTCCTCTTAGTGATTCAACCATTGGAGGTCCAATCTTAGCTTCGGGACGTTTTCTCGCCGTGTTGTTGGAGGTTTTCATAGTTGGAGCTCGTGTGAAACTTTTTCTTGCGGATCTAGCATCCCAAATGTAGGATCTAAGACGCTCATTGAATATTTACGTGAGATGTGTCGTATTTTCTAATTTTATGAAAACATAAGCATGAAATTTGTATTTTTAAAACCCTAAGTTTGAGTTTGGTGATAATAAAGGTTAGCTCATAGATTTACGAGAGATTTAGCATATTCTTATCTTGATATTGTTCTTTCTTGTGATTGGAGTAAGGAATGAGAATTTAGGGTTTGGGTTTTGGGTTAAAGCCCTAAAAATTAGGGATTTTGGGTTTAAAGAATTGGTATGATGAAATTGATATGATTAATGGTTAAATTGAGAGTTATCATAACCTATTGTGATCTTAATTTCATAAATCTACGTGACATATGTTGGTGTCAAGACAAAAGTGTGGGTTTTGATAAATAAAGCCAATGAATTTGTGAAATTGAAGCCACATGATGGTTAATTCGGTTAAAATAACATAAATATGAATAATGAAATCTCGTAATGAAATGGGGTTTGGTGAGAGGAACTAATTGGGTTGGACTCACGTGTGTGTGTGTTGTGTTGTGATATGTTAAAAAGGATTGATCTCTAGATTTATGGATCATTTAAGGTTGGGCACGAGTTGCTCATCGGTGAAAGACTGAAAAATTATGCAGATTGGGTTCTTTGCCCGCCGGCTAGCAATCGAAAAAGGACGTTACTCGTGTCGGGATATAAAACGTTCCGTTACTTCATGGGGTCTGTGTGGCCGGGTTGAGTGTAACGCTACGTGGGTCTATACGCTCGTCCGACGCCAGTGCCTATGACTTGAACCATGAATTGGTAAAATATGAAATGAGTTGAAAAGCTTGTGTATGTGTGTGTGAGTTATAATTGATTGGGTTAGTGAAATCTCAACTTGAAAACGTGACAAAACGGTGAAACGTGTTGGGTTAATTAAAAATGGTAAAGGGGATGGGTTAATGTTAAATGACAAATAAGTTGAGTTCTTTGGGGTCTATTCAATTGGTGTTTTCATGAGCAATAAAAAGGGGGATAGGGAACAATGACTCTTTTGCACAATAACCCGGTTATGCATGGAAAACTTGCTTCAAAGCAAATAATATGAAATTGAGTAAACATTTATGTGTATCCTGCATAACCATCTTCGCATGTCATGTATATATTCAATGTTAGTCTTGTTCCTACGAGCTTCAACTCATGTTGTTTAATAACATTTCAGGTAATAACGAAAAGAAGGCCTTGGAATAAGATATGTGGTCGATGGCTTTTCTTTTGGAAATTAATAGGATTACATTCCTTTAGATAGTTGATTTTTGAGGAATAAAAGTGTAAAGATGTAATCCCTTCATTTGAACATTTGGAATGTTGTAATTATAGATGAAAATACTGTGTTGTAAGACCTTTGGATAATGTATTCATGTGATGCATGCATGTGAGGACGTTCTTATTTTGGCGAATTGGGTGTTTTGATCCCTTAAAGAATGATTTTGGCAACGGTATTTTGTTTATGATGAATGATTATTTTGTTTTCAGATGTGCATTTTCATTCTCAAATTTATCCAATCAAATCAAGTTTAAAAGAATAGTTACGCGAGCCCTGTTTCCAAAATATAGATGTTTTCAAAGTTTTTGGGCAATGACTCTCGGGTGTGTCACCGCTCAAGCGGTCTCCGCTAGGCTTTGACTATGAATATTGTTTTGAACCAAGTTCCTCATAAATGGGTTTTGGTGACATACATGGATTGTTTAAAGGCTTAGTTTTCAAAGAAAAGATTTTCACCTCTGGTTGGTTTTAAAAGTATATTCCGTTTATATTATATCAGGATCGGCGCGCTACAAATGGTATCAGATCTTTAGGTTCTAATACCTAGGAACTGTGGGGGTGGTTGATCCATTACGAGAGCATTTGTATTGATGTGTGACATTCATGATCTGGTGTGCTAGCATGAAATATTATGAGTATGACTTGGCATTTGCATGCTATGTGGTATATGGGCATGCAGGCTGGACTTTAGGATGATGTGACTAGCCCTTGGGCGACCGATCCACTGGTTTGGGATTCGTGTTAGAAAGCTATTTGGCTGACGTCCATTCTAGCTAGAAATCTAAATGAGTTATCCGGGTTAACGTGTCATTCCGACGAGTTTCCCTCATTAGGTGTGTTGATGCTGCGGTTTGTGTTATATGATATCTCATTAAGGGACGATGTTATTAACGATAGATAAGATGTTGTAAACCTCATTTTGATATCCCTTCTTGTTCCCTCTTATTCGTAGAGTGATGTTGTCGAGACGTGGCAGGGGCCGAGGCCATGGCCAAGGTTGTGCGTTTGCCCAAGTTTCGAAAGAAGGGGTTGTTCATGCTCCACAAGAACAAATGGGTGGTGTTGATGTTGTTCAAGAAATGCTTGTTACGATTAGGGCGATGGCCAAGGTGACTAGGGCCGGAGTGAGAGCCCCTAAGCCCCGAGCCTCTGTGGCGATGAGAGAATTCTGGCAGTTGGATCCTCTAATTTTCTCTGGGGAGCCGGACCCCAAAGTTTTCACCGAGTGGTTAGAAGTAACCACAACGATCTTGGATACCCTAGAGATCAGGGAAGATGAGTTGCATGTCAGGTTAGCAGCGTTCCAACTTCGAGAAGATGCAAGAGATCGGTGGAAGTTTACCAAGACCACTGTAGACGGGATGTAGACAGTTTTTACTAGATTCTTTTTGGAAAAAGTATTTTCTGGGTTCTTCTAGAGACGTGTACTGGGAGGAGTTTCTTTCTCTCATTCAAGGGAATCTTACCGTGGTCTAGTATGAGGCCAAATTCGTAAACTTGTCGCGGTTTGTACCCGAAATGGTGTCAACTGAGGAGTTGGGCACCAGGAGGTTTGAAAGAGGTCTTTGACCTTCGATCAAGGATCAGATTACAGTGTTGGGTTTTTGAGTGTACTCCAAGGTTGTAGAGGCCGCTATCCGAGTGGAGAATGCAATGGCAAAAAGCCGCAGTATTAGGGAGAGCAAGTTGCATCAAGGAAATTTCGATGTTCAGTTTGAAGGGAGCCAGGTGAAGAGACAAAAATTAGGGGGATCGAGTCCTTATCCCACGGGATCGCAGTTCTAGCCACGATCGGCACCAACACCGTTAATGGGTTCATCTAGACGTTTCGAACGTCGGGAGTTAGTATGTTACACGTGTAGGCAACCGGGACATCGCTCGAAGGATTATCAGCAAAGAGGACAGCAACAGCAACAATAAAGTCAAACTCAGGGGAGGACCCCGCCTTCATGTTTTCAATGTGGCCAGATGGGTCACATCCGACGAGATTGCTCTCAGGGAGGGAACATTCAGGGTGCTATGGGAGCACACAGAGTATAGACATCACAGGGATAACAGGGTTACGGCCAGTCTCAGCAGCAGTCAGGGGCACAGTTAGTAAGAACAGTAGGAGGTGCTACCTCAGCTCAGTCAATGAGGCAACCTGGCGCCAGGAGAAGTGGTGGATAGAACCAGGGGAACCGGGGGCGAGTGTATGCTCTCGTGGAACCTAGCACATCGGTGGCACCAGTCGTGCCGAACACCGCAACTAGTCCTTCGGTCATACGAGGTACCTTTCTAGTGTACCATTCTTGGGCTAGTGGTCTTATTGACACCGGAGCATCATATTCTTTCATTTCATCTACATTTACATCTGCACTGGGGTTAGAGGTAGATGCGTTGGATAATGCCTTGTGCGTAGAGACACCATTGGGTGAGGTTTTCGTGTTGAGGCACGTCTGTAGAGCTTGTGAGATGGAGATTGCCGACCATCATTTGGTAATCGATTTTATTGTGATCGATATGTTATCATTCGATATTATCTTAGGGATGGATTGGTTGACGACCTTTTGCACCTACATTGATTGTGATCGGCGATGGGTGTTTGTTTGTACGCCAGAGGGAGATTCCTTTAATTTTGTGGGTGACCGAGACAGTGGTTTAGCACCTAGACCTCTTGGATCGCGGGGCCATGATAGCTTTAACTCTCTTTTCTCTGCCTTATCGATGAGTGGGGTTGATTCCACTCAGGGAGAGCTACCTCCCGTTATCTGTGAGTTTCCAGACGTGTCCCCGAGTGAGTTATTTGAGCTTCCTCCACCGTGGGAGGTGGAGTTTTCTATAGACCTTATCCCGGGGACAGCCCCCATTTCTATGCCTTCATATCGTTTTGCACCTGCCGAGTTGATAGAGTTGAAAGTACAGGTCCAAGAGTTGTTGGATAAGGGGTTCATCTATCCTAGTGTGTCTCCTTGGGGAGCCCCAGCATTGTTTGCGAAGAAGAAGGATGGATCATTACGCCTTTGTATAAATTACCGTAAATTAAACCACGTGACCGTTAAAAACAAGTAACCCATGCCGCGTATCGACGACTTGTTTGATCAATTGAGAGGTTCTTGCTGTTTCTCGATGATCGACTTGAGATCAGGTTACCACCAGTTGCGAGTTAGAAAGGAAGACATTCCAAAGATGACTTTTCGTACCCGCTATGGGCATTTCAAATTTCCAGTTATGCCATTTGGGTTAACTAACATACCGACAACGTTTATGGACCTTATAAACCATATTTTTCACCCTTACCTTGATCGATTCGTGGTAGTATTCGTGGATGACATCTTGATCTACTCCCCATTGGAAGAAGAACACAAAGAGTATCTTCGAATCGCCTTACAGTTGTTGTGCGAGAATCGATTATAAGCTAAGTATGACAAATGTGAATTTTGGTTGTCAGAAGTAAGGTTTCTAGGGAATGTAGTTTCAAAGGATGGAGTGAAAGTGGATTCATCCAAGATTAAGGCGGTAATGGAGTGAGAAAAACCAAAAAATGTGTTTGAGATTCGGAGCTTCTTGGGAATGGCAGGATATTATCGACGATTTGTGAAGATTTTTCTAGGCTTGCAGCCCCTTTAACACGTCTTACACAAAAGGGAATCAAGTTTGTATGGAACGATAGTTGTGAGCTTGCCTTCTTGACATGGAAGATGCTATTAACAAGTACACCCGTTCTAACAATTCTGGAGAGAGGACTCGGTTATATCGTTTACTGTGATGCGTCGCACGAAGGGTTGGGCTACGTGTTGATGCAACTTGGTAAGGCGGTGGCTTGTGGATCAAGACAATTGAAGATTCATGAGAAGAATTACCCTACCCATGATTTGGAGCTCGTAGCAGTGGTTTTTGCTCTTAAGACTTTGAGGCACTATTTATGTGGGGAACGCTTCGAAGTATTCTCGGATCATAAAAGCTTGAAGTATTTATTCTCACATAAGGATTTGAATTTGCGTCAGAGAAGATGGATGGAATTCTTGGAAGACTATGATTTTGATCTCCAGTATCATCCGGGTAAGGCGAATGTAGTAGCCGACGCCCTCAGTCGAAAGTCCTTGAGCACGTTAGCAAGAATAGCAGTTAGAGAGTGGAGTATGCTCGGAGAAGTCAGATAGTATGACCTTCGTTTAGGGAAGTTTAATGGGGATGTCACTCTATTTACGATGATTTCTCAGCTTACCCTTGTTCATCGCGCTATTGAGGCACAACAATCGGACGCTGAGAGTTTGATGTTTCGGGAACAAGTTTCGAATGATGAGGATGTCAAGGAGTGGACTATCCACCCTGATCAACGCCTGAGGTTTGTAGGAAGGATCTTTGTGCCAAAAATGCTTCGGGAAGACGTACTTTGCGAGTTTCATCATTCACGCATGGTAGTGCATCCGGATAGCACAAAAATGTATCATGACATACGTTGGTAGTTTTGGTGGAAGGGTATAAAGAAAGACGTTGCGCTTTTTGTTTTGCGTTGCCTCACTTATCAACGAGTGAAAGCTGAGCACCAGAGACCAGCGGGGCAGTTGCAACTGTTACCAGTGTCAGAGTGGAAGTGGGAAAATGTCGCCATGGATTTTGTTTCGGGTCTTCCGAGATCACCGAAGGGACATGGTGCCATATGGGTTGTGGTGGAAAGATTGACTAAGTCGGCACACTTTCTACCAATTCGCATGACGGATTCGGTTGATAAGCTTAGTAAGCTCTACATACATGAGATTATTAAACTCGACGGGGTGCCGGCTTCTATCATTTCTAATCGAGATCCTCGTTTCACGTCACATTTTTTGTAGAGTTTGCAGTTAGCTATGGGAACGAACCTACTTCTTAGTACTGGCTTTCATCCCCAGACGGACGGCCAGTCGGAGCGTACTATTCAGATACTTGAAGATATGTTGCGAGCATGTGTTTTGGATTTTCATGGGTTATGGGAGGACCATCTACCATTGGTAGAATTCTCCTACATTAATAGTTACCAATCGAGCATCGAGATGGCGCCTTATGGGGAATTATATGGTAGACCTTGTAGGTCACCCATGTGTTGGACCGATGTCGGTGAGACAGGCGTGTTAGGGCCTGAGCTTGTGCGTGAGACCATAGAAAAGTTCATCGTGATATGTAAATGTTTAATGACCGCCCAAAACCGTCAAAAGAGCTTTGTAGATAAAGAGACCGTTGGTGTTTGAGGTGGGAGACCATGTATTCTTGAAGGTTTCACCACGAAAAGGTTTAATGAGGTTTGGTAAGAAAGGAAAGTTATCACTACGTTTTATTGGCCCATTTTAAATTCTTGATTGGATTAGAGAAGTAGCTTACCGCCTAGCCTTGCCACCCCAATTAGCCTCCGTACACAACATTTTCCACGTGTCTATATTGCGTAAGTACGAGCTGGACCTGTCCCATGTCTTGGATTGGACAGAGTTGAGGGTTGACGACGGTGTTACCTACAAGGAAAGACCGGTGAAAATCCTTGACATCAAAGAGCAAGTCTTGCGGGGAAGAACTATTCAATATGTAAAGACGTTATGGCTTCATCATGGCATTGAGGAAGCTATGTGGGAACGAGAATCAAAAGTTCGTAGAAATTACCCCGAGTTGTTCAGTCCTTGATATGTGTGTGATTTTGAGGACAGAATCTCCTAAGTGGGGGAGACTGTAGTGACCCGGACCCTTGTTATTTTTGAAATTTTATGAAAACAAATATGTTATGTCCAGTGGAGATGTTTAGGAGTGTAAACCATGCGTGAGAACTCGTTCTTGGGCTTGTATGTGTTTATTAGTAATGGTTAAGGGCGGAATGACGTGGGAAAACGTAGTTATTTGATGTTTTGCACGTGTGTAGCTCCATTGCAGCTTCACTGATTCAGGATCCCAGCCCAGGCTGACTGCTCGAACGGGGGCCTGACCACTCGAGCGGATGAGTGGCAGAGAGATTCTGGGGGGATTGCTCGAGCGGACTGTCATGGAGGAGACCCTTTTAAAAAGTCGCGTTGAGGCTTTTATTCCTCATTCTTTCTCTTCCTCTCTCTCTAGAGCAAAGTGAGGACTACGGTTTGTATTTGGAGAGTGTGGGAGCTCTCTTGGCCCTCCTAAAGGCAATTTCTTGCTTTCCTCTTGGTAATTTAACCATTGGAGGTCCAATCTTAGCTTGGGGACGTTTTCACTCCATGTCGTTGGAGGTTTTCATAGTTAGATCTCGTGTGAAACTTTTTCTTGCGGATCTAGCATCCCAAATGTAAGATCTAAGACTCTCCTTGAATATTTACGTGAGATGTGTCGTATTTTCTAATTTTATGAAAACATAAGCATAAAATTTGTATTTTTGAAACCCTAAGTTTGAGTTTGGTGATAATAAAGGTTAGCTCTTATATTTGTGAGAGATTTAGCATATTCTTATCTTGATATTGTTCTTTCTTGTGATTGGAGTAAGGAATGAGAATTTAGAATTTGGGTTTTGGGTTAAAGCCCTAAAAATTGGGGATTTTGGGTTTAAAGAATTGGTATGATGAAATTGACATGATTAATTGTTAAATTGGGAGTTATCATAACCTATTGTGATTTTAATTCCATAAATCTATGTGATATATGTTGGTGTTAAGACAAAAGTGTGGGTTTTGTTGAATAAAACCAATGAATTTGTGAAATTGAAGCCACATGATGGTTAATTCGGTTTTGAGCCTTAAAATAATGAAAAAATGAATAATGAAATCTCGTAATGAAATGGGTTTAGTGAGAGGAACCAATTGGGTTGGACTCACGTGTGTGTTGTGTTGTGATATGTTGAAAATGACCGTTCTCTAGATCTATGGATCGTTTACAGTTGGGTACGAGTTGCTCCTCGGTGAAAGACTAAAAAACTACGTAGATTGGGTTCTCTGCCCGCCGGCTAGCAACCGAGAAAGGACATTAGTCGTGTCAGGGTATAGAAAGTCCCGTCACTTCATAGGGCCTATGTGGCTGGGTTGAGTGTAATGCTACGTGGGTCTATACGCTCGTTTGACGCCGATGCCTATGACTTGAACCATGAATTTATAAAATATGAAATGAGTTGGAAAAGCTTGTGTATGTGTGTGTGTGAGCTATAATTGATTGGGTTAGTGAAACCTCACCTTGGAAACGTGACAAAACGGTAAAACGTGTTGGGTTAATTAAAAATGGTAAAGGGGATGGGTTAATGTTAAATGATAAATAAGTTGGGTTCTTTGGGTCTACTCAACGGGTGTTTTCATAAGCAATAAAAAGGGGGATAGGGAACAATGACTCTTTTGCACAATAACCTAGTTATGCATGCAAAACTTGCCTCAAAGCAAATAATATGAAATTTAGTAAATTTTTATGTGTGTCCTGCATAACCATCTTCGCATGTCACGTGCATATTCAATATTAGTCTTGTTCGTACAAACTTTGGTTCATGTTGTTTAACAATATTTTAGGTAATAGCAGAAAGAAGGCCATGGAGTAAGATCTATGGTCGGTGGCTTTTCTTTTGAAAATTAATAGGATTACATTCCTTTAGATAGTTGATTTTTAAGAAATAAAAATGTAAAGATGTAATCCCTTTGTTTGAACATTTGGAATGTTGTAATTTAAGAAATAAAAGTGTAAAGATGTAATCCCTTTGCTTGAACATTTGGAATGTTGTAATTATAGATGGAAATACCGCGTTGTAAGACCTTTGGATAATGTATTCATGTGATGCATGCATGTGAGGACGTTCTTGTTTTGGTGAATTGGGCATTTTGATCCCTTAAAGAAGGATTTTGGCAACAGTATTTAGTTTATGATGAATGATTATTTTGTTTTCAGATGTGTATTTTCATTCCTCAATTTTATCCAATCAAATCAAGTTTAAAAAGAATAGTTACACGAGCCCTGTTTCCAAAATATAGATGTTTTCACAGTTTTTGGGTAATGACTCTCGAGTGTGTCACTGCTCGAGCGGTGAGGTGTCCGCTTGAGCGGTCTCTGCTGGGCTTTGACTATGAATATTGTTTAGAACCAAGTTCCTCATAAATGGGTCTTATGGACATACTTGGTTGTTTAAATGCTTAGTTTTCAAAGAAAATATTTCCACCTCCGGTTGGTTTCTAAAGTATATTCGATTTATATTATATCGGGATCAGGGCACTGCATATCACAAGAATAAGAATGTGAACGAAAATGTGGGTATACAGAGAGCAATCAAAATGAAAATCTTGATATGGATAGTCGACTTTTAAATAATAATAATCCAAGTAATTAGAGTAATGTTAATTAAAATTTGAGAGACCTGTTAATTGAATGACATCATACGAGAAGAGATGACGATGTCAAATATCTAATAGATTATAGTTAAAGATATTTTTTCTCTGTACATTACACACGACATTTATTAAAAGGAGAGAAACATGAAAAGAAATAACTTGTTTGTTCAAATATTGGGAACATAGTATTTAATTTTGTAGGAATGACTTGCAAATGAAATGACTTGGAGATGAAATCGTAAAAGAGTCAAACAATAAACAACAGTGTTTAAGAACAAATCAACAAAGATATAGAATATTAGAGAGGGGTATTACTAAATACATTTGTTATTATCAAAATACTTCCGAAGAAAAATTTAGTAATTCATAAAGACAATGAGAAAATTTATCATACAAATAACAACAATATTTTGGGCATAATTAAAATAATTGATGAATATGATTCAAATTTTACAAATAAGAGTTGTTTTACTTCACTTAATAAATCGAATAAAGAACTCTGAACAAAAAGTGAAGTCAAATCTGTGAGACCCGGACCCGTCTTTTTTTTAGACTTATATGAAAATGTTGTGTTTTGCATATATTTGTTCGGTGTATTATTTATTCGCTTTGATGCATGTTTAAATTTATCTGAGCATGCGGGGTCGGTTACCGGGGTTGTAGGGAGTTGTCGTGCGAATTTCAAAATTTAAAAAAAAAAGATATTTTGGAGGCCTATAAATATCGGAACTTAGATATTTTCTAAATAGATATTTTAAAAACTTAACTTCTAAGTTTCCTCCAATTTTCTCTCTGCCTTCTCTCTAACTTCTCGGGGGACCGGGGTTTGGTTTTTTATGGACCATCTGTTGATCCTTAGTATCGGCATCGAGAGCTTCGTATCCATCCAGTCAGAATTTAATTCGAACGAAACTCGGATTTGCACGTGGATCGGGACATCGGGATTTTGACCCAACGAGGTAGGATTTCAGATTCTACTATTGTATAAGGGATATATATGTAATCTTATGTTGTTTCACCGCTTAAAAATGCATGAAAAGATGATTTGTGTTTTAGATCCAGTTTTGGGTTAAAACCATTCTTTGGCGTTTGGTTGGATGAAATCGAAAGAGGGGTGTTTCTTTCAAGGTTTTATGACAGCCTTGAGCTTGGGTATGCTTCTAGGTATCAAAACGGGTGTTTTTGAGGCTTGATCTGAGATTTGGAAACCAAAATCGTAGCTCAAAACATGATCTGGGCTGGTTTAGTCGACTGAACCCATGAGTTCAGTCGACTGGATCATCATGTGGGAGGTTCAGTCGACTGGACCTGGGAGGTCAGTCGACTGAAATGGCTTCTGTTTTGGGCTCTCATTTCCAGTGTGTTTTTCAGTCGACTGGAGGGTGAGTCCAATCGACTGAACCTAGCTTTTTTGGAAAATGATGTGTTTTGATTCAAGTTTTCCTCGTGCGATGTTTATCTGAGTTTTTATGAGATTCTATGGTTTCAAAAAGGGTTACCCGAATTTTTCAAAAGATGGTTTGAAAACGGAGTTTTGGGAAAACATTTTGATGGAAATATGTGTTTACATGTTTTGGTTTGATCTCCATGGTTCATGGATTGGATCACATATATATACATGTGTTGTATATCTTCTTTGTGGGTTGGTTTGAAATATTATCCATAGATGTACCGGGACAATGGGTTTGTGAGTGGGCTTCCATTGCTTCTTGGCAAAAGTCCAAAAACGTGCGCAGAGTATGTACCTACCTGCCTTCGGGTTAGTTCTCGTAAACGAGGTGGTTGGGTGCTTAGTACCCTCGGACTGTGGTCCCGTAATAACACGCTTAATAAATATAACAGTTACTAAGTCATGTGAGGAAGATGAAACATTTAAATAGGCTTGTGTAGAAGCCTTAACATCATTTACCGCTCGTAAGCTATTCTTACTTTTCTCTGATATTCATTTTTCACTTAAAGATTTCTCAAACTTAGTAATAATGGCACCAAGGAGAAGCTCTAAACCTTCCTCTATAACTCGAAGATTCCCTTCGGATCTCAAAGAATATGTTGATCAACATGGTAATCACGATATTTTGATCCAAAACCCTAGTCCGAGCTTGAATTATATTCTTGGCCCTATTCTTGAGCCGAACATACCTGAATCTTTTTATTCAACTATCCCTTAGCACCAAATGAAGCTTTTTCACATTATCAACCATTCTTAAACTGGACCAAATGGGAAGGACCAGCATCTCTTCGCACATGAATAAACCCTAAATCAGATTAGTCCATTTAGGTATCGCGCCTAACCCTGTATATTGGCCAACAATGAGATAATCTAGGTATTCGAGAGACCATCATGCTTTCTACCTATACCCTCGACATGAACAAGTTGGTAGTTGGTGCAGCAGTTTGCTTTTGGTCTACCTCTTGCAACGCTATGATTCTCCCTTGTGGGTTTATGTCACTGACCATTCTCGATGTCATCCATCTCACAGGCCTTCCTTCGACAGGCCTTGAAATTAACACTTCGCTAGTCCTTGCTCCAACTAGAGAAGAGTATTTGAAATCTTCAAGTATGTGATACTCTGAATTACTCAAAACTTATCACATCCCTTCTTCTATTGTACCCTCCTTCAAAGGGCTAGTTCTTTTCTATCTAATTTAGCTTTATCGTTTTCTTCTAGCTACCCTTGGTATTAAAGTTATCAAGGAGTATTTATTGATAGCCATTTTTTTAGCTTAGCAAAAGATACTTGCTTTGGCTCCTTTTGTTTTAGGCACCTTGTACAAAGGGTTATATACCTTTGTCGAGAAAGGGATTTCTGATAGATGTGGTGACCCTTTTTGACTATTTCAAGCTTGGCTCTATGCTTACTTTTCCCAACTAAACTTGAAATTTTGAATTACTCTGAGTGATCCCTGTTTAAGTTATCTTGAATACTTTCTTTCTCTGTATTCATATTTTTCGACATATTCTTTTTAGTATTACTTCTCTATTTTCTTCTCTTTGTCTCCTATTCAATGTCCTGAGGACTTTTAACCCTTTCATCAATTCCAGTTCTCTTCTTCTCGCTTGACTTTTTTATAAGATGACCCTTCACAACCCGTATCACCAAATGATCTCATTCGTCGAAGGAATTTTTGGGCTATTGTCCTCACCCAAAGATATATCCTAACTGGTGGGTCCATTTCGTCTATTGCATTTTGTAGCTACATGTTTGAAAACTACTCCCCTAATCAATGTGTCAGGCAGTTTGGGTTAATACAAGGGGTACCCTTGCCTTTTATGCATCCATCCATTCATGAAATCATTGAGGCGGATCTACAATAAGAGAGACATATGTGGCTACGACTATTCAAGATGATTTTCTGAAGAGGGTTTAAGCCTTCAAATTCGAAGAATTCTAACCCTCTACTTTAACCACAACTGCTTTCGATGCATGGTGGACTGTCATCGCCCCCACTATTTTTGTCTCTTCTTTAACCTATTAACAGGCTCAATTGTCTTATTACAATCGACAAGAAAGACTTGCAACTTCTGCTTAAGGTAATTCTTTTTTTTTTGACATCTATGAGTTTCCTTTTACACTTACCTTTTCAAAAGCTTTAAATCTTTTTGTACAGCTTTGATTGCAAATATCACCCCCATTCAGGAAGTAACTCCTCCTTTGGCTTCTCAAGCTCAAACAACCATTGCCTCTGACTTTGACACCTTATCATATGATATACCTTTATCTGTTAGAGCTTTGAAAGGTAAAGGCCCTTTTGTTTATACTCCTGAAGAACAACATGCTTCTTTTAATCATCTTACTGATGGGCTTATAAAAGATGCGTTTTCAGCTGAAAAGGTTTTGCAAGAAAGGAAGAAAGGAGAAGAATAAGAAAAGAGAAGAAGAGATTGAGAAGAAGAAGAAGAAGAAGAAGAAGAAGAAAGAAAGAAAGAAAGAAAGAAAGAAGAAGCTGAACAGAAGAAGAAGAAGAAGAAGAAGAAGAAGAAGAAGAAATAAATAAGAAGAAAGAAGAAGAAAAATGGAAGAAGAAACAAGAAGAAGAAAAAGAAAAGAAGAAGAAAGAAACAATTGAAAGGATGAGAAGAGAAGAAAAAGAAGAAGAAGAAGAAGATGTTGGAGCGAAAAAAATTTTGAATCGATGCCATGACCGTAAAAAATGACGTATGCGTTTTTCATGAAAACTAATAACTATATTAATCGTAATAGTATAATACCTCTATGAAACTTGTCGAAAAGTTTCAAGAAGTCCCGAATACGTTGACGACGGCCTTACAATCTTTCCACGTATGTCCCGGACGCACTACGACGGTCACGGTGTGTGGACACCGATTCCGATCGAAGAGTTCTTCCTCCTTTGGTTTCTTCTCACACACTTCTCTCCAAGAAGGCAAAATTAATTGCCAAAAAGAGAGAGGGGGCGGCGGCTATGAGAGGGGATTAGGGTTAGGATTTTATATATATAAAGTCACCTTTTGATATATTTCTCCATATATCAAAGATAATGTTAAGTATGTATATTTTTTTCCTAAAAATAAGTAAGAAATATATATCTTCCATAAAATCAAATCCCCACCCCCTTATTAGGGCCGGCCACCTAGGGAGTAATCCCTATGTGTGCCAAAAATTAAAATCGCCATTCATTATTTAATTTAATCTCTAAATATTCTCGACGGCAAAATCGGCATTCTAATTAAATTAAATAATTATCGAAATCAATAAAAAAAACCGTGCGTATACTGGGGTACCTAAGGGATCACGATGAAGTATAGGACTCATGCTAGTCGCACAAAAAAACTGGATATCCCTAACTCTGCCCCCGAGTTAGATCATTTCTCATACGAGCCAGAACTTATTCTACTAAAGGTCCTGACTGAACTCCTGACCCTAACTCAAATTATATCTTGAGTTTTCAATTATCAAATGCACTGAATTCTCCCCACGTTTAAGATATGAATTTTTGATAAATAAATTAGGTTACTGACAACCCGATTTAATTATCCTCGTTTTCTCGCAACCGCACCGCTTAACCTTTTGATATGTCAGATC
The DNA here is from genome assembly GCA_034768845.1 of Heliamphora exappendiculata. NCBI lineage: Eukaryota > Viridiplantae > Streptophyta > Magnoliopsida > Ericales > Sarraceniaceae > Heliamphora > Heliamphora exappendiculata. The sequence continues at coordinate 19,918 of JAOTRH010038655.1, forward strand.
CGAAGATCCACTGTACAGGTTTAGTATAATCAAACCTATAAGTAACGCACACGAGGGGGAACTCCTCAACCAAAATCAAACGTGGTTTCTGTCAGCTGATTATCAATCAACGGACAAATAATGCCAGTACCCAACTCATCGATATTATTGATCTCATGGAGGAAATCTCAACCATTGATGACTCAAAATACTATACATCATCTGAACACAATTAATCAATCACTTCGAAATTAAGAGTTCGTGCAATATATAATAATACGGGATGTGGATCAATTTATATAGTCAGTATAGAATCGATCATCCCGTTGATCCCGCTCAATACACTCCAAGTGTACTAATACATCGAGCTCCAACATCGAATTCCCAAAACCTGAATTCGATCCGTTCGACCTAGCTAAGACCAGCTACTATAACGATGTACTACAATCGTACCAATGGAATGTCCGGGTCCATTGCGA
>JAOTRH010038686.1:0-20375 GCA_034768845.1 Heliamphora exappendiculata
GATTGTCATAAAGGAGTGAAGACATGGTCACCAATTTAACACCAACTACTTGAGCGAAAGACTTGTGTACAGCTCGGGTGTACGGTTCAAATAAGTGATATGACTATTGACGATAAGCAGATGATCTGAGCTGCTCACCCTTCTACTAGTTCGGGTACAATACTTCTACTCGTAACTCGAGTCATCCATGACCCGAGCTGTACGCCTCTCCAGTAGCTTGGATATTTTTTCTATTTAACTGGTGTCGACTACTCTAATCCGGGTACTCAGGTGATCACATAAACTACTAATTCCACTGGTGACTTGAATATGAACTACGAATAAGGCTAAGTATTTGAATCATACATTCCTTGACCTGAACTAATCAAAGAAAAAGTAAGTTGAAAGGCCCAAAAGACTCGCCCACTTTAGTTACTTGAGTTACTCGAGTAGGCTAATTTTACTCCATCAGTAAATCTGACATACAACTCCAAGTTACTCAAGTTGCAAGAAGACCCAGACTTGAACTATATGAGTTACTGGGGATCTGAGCTGCTGGGACCCCCTATAACTCGGCTAACTAATATCGCTGTTCATCGTGCAGAGGCAGAAGGCATTCCATAGCTCAGACTATGAAGCGTAGCTTTGACTACGATAGTAGCTCTAACTATTTGCCATGGCACAGACCATGAAGACAGTACAGACTGTATTATTACCATGGCACAGACCATAAATACAGCATATACTATATTATTACCATGACACGGGTCGTGAAGACAGCAGAGACTGTAATGTAACTCTAACTACCCAATCTTGATAACATAGCACCGACTATGTGGTTCTGCACAGACTGAACAACCAAGATATAGCACAGACTATATGATTATAGATTTCTCTAAGAATCAAAAGACTGTCCTAGAGACAACGAAGACAATGACAGTACAATCCTACACGGGACGTTGGAAGACATGTGGTTTGGTAGATAAGAAAAGAGATTTGTCGAGCTACGATGCCTACCCACTCGAGTTACTCGAGTGACCCCGAGTCACTCGACCCGAGTGGGTCGGGTACTTCACCCGAGTGGGTTGGGTACTCACGTGACACTCGTCGGCCGATCTAGTTGAGTTAGAATAGAACACTTAGTCGAAAATCACCTTTCATGATTCGATTAGATCTCTTGAAGAGTCCTATCCAAATCCTAACATAGCTCCTCTAAGTGCTATAAGTAGAATGGATAGTCATGCTTTCGGATCAATCAGATTTTGATAATTGAATACGTCCATACTGCCGGTATTCCAAACTCAGCTAGCCTTCTCTTTCACCCAACCTCGTCTCTATTTGTTCTGTGTTTTCTGATCACGTTTGCATATTTCACCTAACCGCATTTATTTTTTACTTGTTCAATCTAAAAGACCCTACATTATTTGGCGGCTCCACTGGGAAAGGTGAATTTGTGAATTTATAAATGGTCAGTACTCGAAGCGAACTACATACGACACTAAGAGCAACCATGTCAGAAGGAGGACGTAAGCCCCAGTGCGTTATGGGCCTACCGAACAGCTCACAGACCCTCTACCTCTGCTACCGACAAATACATTGAAAAAAAATAGAAAAAACTACAGTAAGTCCTTCAGGGCTTTGTCATTCGAGCCCATCGCCAAATAAGCAGGGTTGTCATTAGGGACCCAGCTTAACCCCATCTCTAAATCTTACTGGGACTTGGAAAGATCAAACTCTGTAGTCGCTAATAAGCAGTCTCTCACGCAGCCACGACAGATCTATTTTCACCAGCTCGAGATCATCAACAGCAGCGCAAGCGAAATCCAGTGAGGTTTGATATATCTCCCAAACAGAGGAGTCAAATAGCTGTTGAATCAGAGAGCTCAATATATGAAGAGTAAGGGTCGACAAAGTAGGAATCCTTAAGCCAAAGTTTGAAAAAGTCCCCGAATGGTGAGCATGGATTGCCTCCAGAAGCTGTAAGTTCGTCGAATCAACCTTATGCCCAAGGAAGAAGACGGGGGTCCCATCCGTGTGGCTAAGACCCTGCATCGAAACATTTTCCAACATAGTCCCGATCTCCACCCGCAGCATCGGGACAGGGATATTTGGCTCGCCTCACCTATGTGGAGATCCTTTGTGTCGGATCGTCGTGCAAATTCTCCCCCGACATAGGATTCCTCCACCTCAGGCACTTGAAAGTTCAAAAGAGAGTCTATATTGCCAGGAGCATCCATTCGAGCAGCATCTATGACTTCCTCCTCAGTCCCAAGTTGAGGACCCAAATTGGCAACGGCCTCGTCAACGGATGTGTCGAAACCCGAGGTAGGAAACGAAGGGGCATCCTTACCGAATGAAGACAGAGGGGCGGTGCTTCCATGACTGGGAGAGCTGGTGGAGCCCACTTGCTCCTCGATAATTTTGGTTAAACGAATGGCTATTTGTCTCCTATAATTGGTCACTAACTGCAAGATGGGAATGTTGTCTTCCGAGTCATCACCCCAATTTGGTGGAACAGGGGTAGGAGACGAGGAATGAGGAGGCTGTGGTAAGCTGTAAAAAAGAGAGAGTAAGAGTATGGAACAGTTTGAATATTTGTAGAGAATTAGAGGAATCGAAATAATACCCGATGAAGGCGTTTCAAAGGTTAGCTCTCCCCATCTGGTACTATGGCTCGAGAGGGCCAGATTTGACTCTAACGCTTGCGTTGGCCCATTTGGAAGCATGGGCCATTGAACGAGTAACTCGGCCTTCAACGGATTGAAGTGGCTCGACTAATGTGATGCCAGGAGCCTAAGCTGTGTCTTAGCTGGAGGCCAAGACCGCATACCGGCCTTGAGTACCCCTGGTACGTCTAGGAAAAGGAACACGACAAAAGGTGATTGACTTCAAAAGAGGCCGAACTACTACTCTCAGTGCCTCTGTCTTAGGAAAACGGCTAAAAAAATCCAGGTTTTGTCTCCAGTATAGGGCGTGTTTTTTAGTATAACGCCTTATCCGCCCACGTGAAGGTAATTTGATGACCGGGAGATGAAAGGGTGCGATAAGATTTTCGCGCAGAAAAAGTTCATAGCTACTGGCATAAGGGCATGTCCCGATACAACGAACCAGAGTGCTCTGATAAAACCCAAATTGCCGCAACACCCGGTCAGGCCTATTAGGAGAAACTCTGAAGCCCTATTCGGTTAAGAATGGAAGAAGACCAGAGATGAGCATGGACCACATCGTCATATGGGAGCTATCAAGGGAGGTCGCGGTCTCAAGCTGCAGGTGCCGAGGGGTGTCGAAATACCAATTGGTGGAAACAACCCCGATCGGAGCGGTGGTGTAAGGACGACAAATAAACTGTGTGGGATTGACGAAGACTGGCATGAAATCTTTTGCGGTCCCTTAACTATTCCATCCCATAATAAGAGCATTCATCGAGGGGATCTCTTCGGTGGCGGGCTGACCATCCAAGTCAATGACTCGAACCTTTTTTATGCGTGAAAAAAAAATGGGATGAGGAGTAAAGCCAGGGAATCTTTCGAATAGCACTGCTTACAGGAATGTGATATTTACAAGTGTAGCGATGTCATAGCGACCAACTGATCACTCCATCTCAAGCTGAATGAGGTCTAGACGTCGGTATAGCGTCCTCAGGAATAAAGGAGCCAAAGGAATTTGTTCCCCGTAAGACAGTTGGGCTGCCAAATAGCATACCAGTGGACTGACGCTATCTGGTGGGCTGCTAGGAAGTACGAATGTGGATAAGAACAGAGAGATAAAAGCAGGAAGAATTATGGATGGGTTGCATTCAGCCCCGGGAAACTCCACACGGTCTTCGACTACATTATTGGACTGAATATCTTTAAAAAATATCTAATCCACAACACGTATGTGGATTTGGTTGATGAGTGACGAGTCTTGAGCAGGTTACCAAGGTCATCAAAATGGCTGCCATAATTAGCAGTAAGACAAGTCCGGAGCTCTGATGCAGTAGCATTGTCAGCCGCCGATATGCGCTCAGGGTCGAAAATAGCTTGCCCTCGAATGTCAAGTTGGAGGAGTATGAACACGTCTTCCAGATTTGGGGACCACTCCCCCCAAGGGGTTACAAATGGGTGGGAGTCAACGCTCCAATAGTTGATGAGGGCCTCCAAACTAGCTGTGGATCGGCGCATTTAGAGACTTTGAAAAATCATGACAGATGAGAGAATGCCTGCCTACTCCAGTATGTGGCGGTAGGCATCATTTTGAATGACATTGTCGTCCCATTTAGACCAACCGAAAGGGGATCCAGAAGGTGTTTTGAATTGTAGGAATGAGAGGGGAAAATTCTCTCACTCGATCTGTAAATGTGTAATGGAGAAGGGGTAATCATCTCGACTTCCACGGGATCAACCTCAGGATAGAGAATCAGGGGCTGAGTGGCGAAAGGAGGCCTCGGAGTGAATGCATCGGCGGCCCTCCAAAAAATGTCGCCCTTTTCGCAAAAAAATGGCGCTATACACCAATCGGTAAAAGAAAGAGCAGGGCGCGACTCCGGGTGGGCCCCACGATTACCAATATTAATAGTGGATGAAGGACGAGCAACACAAGAAGCCATTGCGACAGTAGGCAAAAGAGTTTTGAAGAAGCAGGCGTAAGGAGTACTAGGAATCTTTGAAGGAGATGGGTCAGAATGGGGCCCCAAACCACTATTTAAAGGATAGAGACCAAAGATAAAGTGTCAAGCAGTAGATGGTGTTCGTGTGCATGCGCGCAAGTCTGCACGTGAGACACGCGCAAGAGTAAGTCGAGTAACTTGTGCACGTGCAGGGGCAAAATGTAGATGATTCAAAAAAGTATATTATCAACGAAATAAGACACGAGTTTCTCAAGCTTAAGATCTGGGTGAATGGCTCGACTAAACGGTATAAGCACATGGTTCGAAAGTTACCACATGGTACTCGGCTTAACCTAAATGACATCCCAGCTTATAAGAACTTAGGTCTCGATTGTCATAAAGGAGTGAAGACATGGTCACCAATTTAACACCAACTACTTGAGCGAAAGACTTGTGTACAGCTCGGATGTACGACTCAAATAAGTGGTATAACTATTGACGACAAACAGATGATCTGAGCTGCTCACCCTTCTAGTAGCTCGGGTACAATACTTCTACTCGTAACTCGAGTCACCCATGACCCGAGCTGCTCGTCTCTTCAGTAGCTCGGATATTTTTTCTATTTAACTGGTGCCGACTACTCTAATCCGGATACTCGGGTGATCACATAAACTACTAATTCCACTGGTGACTTGAATATGAACTACGAATAAGGCTAAGTATTTGAATCATACATTCCTTGACCTGAACTAATCAAAGAAAAAGTAAGTTGAAAGGCCCAAAAGACTCGCCCACTTTAGTTACTCGAGTTACTCGAGTAGGCTAATTTTACTCTATCAGTAAATCGGACATACAATTCTAAGTTACTCAAGTTACAAGAAGACCCAGACTTGAACTATACAAGTTACTGGGGATTCGAGGTGCTGGGACCCCCTATAACTCGGCCAACTAATATCGCTGTTCGTCGTGCAGAGGCAGAAGGCATTCCATAGCTCAAACTATGAAGCGTAGCCCTGACTACGACAGTAGCTCTGACTATTTTCCATGGCATAGACCATAAAGACATCACAGACTGTATTATTACCATGGCACAGACCATAAAGACAGCACATACTGTATTATTACCATGACACGGGTCGTGAAGACAGCACAGACTATGATATAGCTCTGACTACCAAATCTTGATGACATAGCACTGACTATGTGGCTCAGCACAAACTGAACAACCAAGATATAGCACAGACTATATGATTATAGATTCCTCTGAGAATCAAAAGACTGTCCGAGAGACAATGAAGACAATGGCAGTGTAATCCTACACGGTACGTTGGGAGTTATGTGATTTGGTAGCTAAGAAAAGAGATTGATTTGTCAAGCTACGAGGCCTACCCACTCGAGTCACTCGAGTGACCCTGAGTCACTCGACCCGAGTGAGTCGGGTACTTCACCCGAGTAGGTCGGGTACCCACGTGACACTCATCGGCTGACTTAGTTGAGTTGGAATAGAACACTTAGTCGATTATCGGGATAGAATTTCTTGATTCTCCGAAGATCACCTTTCATGATCCGATTAGATCTCTTAAAGAGTCTTATCCGAATCCTAACATAACTCTCTAAGTGCTATAAGAAGGATGGATAGCTATGCTTTTGGTTAAATCAGATTTTGATAGCTGAATACGTTCAGACTGTCGGTATTCCAAACTCAGCTAGCCTTCTCATTCACCCAACCTCGTATCTCTTTGTTTGGTGTTTTTTGATCACGTTTGCATATTTCACCTATCTGCATTTATTCTTTGTTTGTTTAATCTAAAGAACCATATATATATATATGGGATAATTACACTTGCCTCCTCCGAAGTTTAAGTTTATTACAGGGTCATCTCATGTGGTCTTTGAAATTACACTAATCTCTCATGAGATTTATTTTTAACATCAATTACAATACAACTGTTAAAATTTCTGTTGAAATTTAACGAAAATGGCTCATCTCACCCCAAAACCACTATTGAAGCCACCTTTTCCTCCAAAAACCACAATTTCCACCCCAAAACTATCTTTTCAAACATCACAATTCCGTTGAAATTTTGTGTGGGAAGGGTGGTGGGGGGGAAGGTGGTTTGAAGGATAATTTTGGGGATGGAATATGTGGTTTTCGTTAAATTTTAACAATTAATGTACAATTGATGTTAAAATTAAATTTTATGGAAAGTTAGTGTAATTTCAGAAATCACATGAAAAGTCTCTATAATAAACTTAAACTTCAAATGAGGTAAGTATAATTATCCATATATATTAACTATTAAATTATCTATATAATTATTGTGGAATTCATAACCATTAGATTATCTATATAATTATTATAGAATTCATATAAAAAATAAACAAATTTCTAACTTTACAAATTAAAAAAAAAGAGTCATTAGATTATATAATTATTATTAGTTGTTATTTATTTGTTATAACAAATAAATAGATTGTAAAATAATTATTTTAAATTTTTATTTCATACTTTTATTATACAATATGAGGGTTAATTTTTATTTATTATTTATTTTAAAATTTTAAAACTTGTACATAGTAATTTTTTATGTGCGTAAAGTAATTTTTAAAATTTATAGAACCGTACAAACCGAACCCAATTTTTTATTGATTTAATTTGATTTGATTCTACAAAACATTTGAATTGATTATGAGTCCAAAATTTTAGAACTAATTAAAATTAATTCAGTCCTAAATTTAATATAATAGCCCGATTTGGGTAATTTGCTTACTTGCTTATTGTGAAATAAGCAAAAATAAAAATAAGCAACATGGTTTGGCTACCTTAGTTTTTTAGTGACTTATTTACTTATTTGACTTATTTTTGTTTATTTACTTAAATAAATAACAATATTTTGCTTAAATCTTATTTAAAAATTATTTATTTAATTTATTGACTTATTTACTTATAATTTAAATTTTACTTATTTAACAAACTAAACAAAATTACTTATAAATCAAATAAACAAATAAATAAATTACTCTAGCGGGGCTAATATCGGATCAAACAACTTCTCATGCGGGGATGTCGGCTACATATCGAAATATCATGAATTTGGAGGGTCCTTTTTAGGTAACTTGTCTCCTCCGCCGTGGTTTGTTGCAAATTTACCAAAATAACGTATCTCATAAGTGAGATCTTTACCTAATTTTAAAAACTTAAAAAAAAAAAAAGAAGAAAAAAGTGATGGTTACTGTTGGACGTGTGTGAATCATAAATTTTGACGATTACTTGCTTTTTTATTTTTTTAATATATATAGTTTTTTTGTTTTAATAAAAAAATATATTTAATGTAAATATTTATATTTTTTATATTTTTCTTATGGCGGGAAATTAAAAAGTAAAAAATCCAGATTGGTAAATAAAAAAGTTTAGAAAATACAAAAAAAAATTATAAGCCAAAATTCAATATATTTTTATTTTTACAAAATTTTCAATATTGGTAAATAGAATTTTACTTTTTAAGTTTTGTGGTGATGAGATAAATAAAAAATAAAAAATAGACATAAATATTTTAAAAACTTAAAAAGAAAAACAAAAAGGTTATTTTGGGTAAGTTTGCCAACACCTTACGATCTGATTTGCTAAAGTTTAAGATTTTTTAAAAAACTAAATAAAATAAACAAACGAGTTGTTTAATTATTTGTTATTTTAAATTATAAATAACCACATAATCAATGACTTTTTATTTTTCTTATTAATTTTATATAAAAATAATTTTTTGAATCAATTGTGTAACGAGTCTTGCATAACCACGTAGCAATTAGCAATTAATATTTAACTTAATTTTGGGTTCATTTTTTAGTAACAATTAAATAGCTTATTTTATATTTGTATTTTCATTTTTTGTTTATTTTTTGATCTTTTGATATAGAAAATATTAGTTTCAAATTTTTTCTTTTCGAGATAATTCAGAAAAATAAAAACAGTTGACAAAAAGACATTAAAAATATGCTTTTAAAAAAATTATTTTTCACCATTTGATCATTTTTTCCAAAAAGATTTGTTTCCCAAAAAATCCCAATAATTTACATTTTATTTTAAACATGATTGAACATTACGTTTTTTTAATCATTTTCTTACTTTTATGATTCCTCTAATTGAGATGAATTAGTTTTTTTTAAAATTAGATTGAATATTTTAAAAAAATAAAATATAACTACAAACCAAATGCGAACATTTATCACAAATTGGCTTTTTTATTGATATTTTATAATTGGCCATGTTTGGGTTAAATTGTACAATTTTTACTTATTTTTGTCTTTTATGAATTTTATCGTTTTACAAAAAAATTTATTTTTTTGATTTGTCTCGATAAAATGAACAAAAAAAATAAAAATATTTGATCGCAAAATAAAAAAACTTGTACTATAGATGAAAATAAGCAACATAAATTTAGTTTATTAGCTTATTTTTATATTTTTAAATTTATTTATATTTTAATTAAAAAAATTATGTGGCTCGCCTTGATGATCAAAGAAGTCAAAAATATAAAAATTTAACTCAACAATAAAAAAATTACTAGAGATAAAAATAAACTACACAATTAAAATAAACAAATAAAAAATTACCCCAAACAGACATTTGGTTTTTAAATGTTCAATTTTTTTTTAGAAAAAAAAGAATAATTTTTTTAAAAAAATAATCCAAACAATTACTAAGCTCTGATAATTCACTTGGGGTGTCAAGGCCCTCAACTTTCAAAGAAATTATATATATATATATATATATATGGAATAATTACATTACCTTCTCTTAAATTTAAACTTATTACATAGATCTTCTTTGTAATTTTTGAAATTACACTAACTTTCCCTTATATTTAATTTCTAACATCAAATATACCAAACTGTTAAAATTTCCGTTGAAATTTAACTGAAACCGCCCCTCACTCCAAAATCACAATTCTCACCCCTAAAATCACAATTCAAATCACATTTTTCTCCCAAAATCACAATTTCAATCACAATTCCCACTAAAATCACAATTCAAATCACATTTTTCCCCCAAAATCACAATTTCAATCACAATTCCCACCCCTAAAATCACAATTCAAACAACATTTTCTCCCAAAATTACAATTCCTACCCCAAAACCACAATTATGTTAAAATTTAGAGTGAAAATGGTGATTTTGGGAAGGAAAAACGTGATTTGAATGGTAGTTTTGGGGTGAAAATAGTGATTTTGATTTTGGGGAGAGAAAAATATGGTTTGAATGGTGATTTTGGGGTGAGAATAGTGATTTTGGAGAGAGAAAAATGTGGTTTGAAGGGTGATTTTGGGGAGAGAAAAAGGTGGTTTTGGAATAGGAATTGTGGTTTTTGGAGGGAATGCGACTTGAAGGGTAATTTTGGGGTGGAATGGACGATTTACGTTAAATTTCAATGAAAATTTTAATAATTTGGTGTAATTGATATTAAAAATTAAATATCAAAAAAAATTAGTATAATTTCAGAAACTACATGAAAAGTCTCTGTAATAAACTTAAACTTTAGAGAAAGTACGTGTAATTATCTATATATATATATATATATATATTGTGTATAAAATAATATCTTATTTAAAATATAAAAATATTTTTGAATTCTATATGACCTTATCAATGTATTTAAAATCTTCTGCTTAAAAATTGTATGAGAATATTCTAATATATATAAATGTTTTGTGACGTACCTAAAATTTTTATATCACATGTGCCTAAAGACATTTTTTAAAGTTTAATGCAAACTTTGAACAACAATTAGGATTAAAAGACTATTTAGATTTAATAGCAATAATATATTAAAAAATTAATTCAATCGCAAATTTCAAAATATGTATTAGGATATTCAGTAGCTTACCCTTGACTGGCTAACATCATTCAAATTTTTAAATACTTAAGAGTTGCTATGAAACCATATAGCGGAATGCCTAGATATTCACATGAATGTTTTTTCACCAAGAAAACAAATCTTAATAAATTAAGAAAGAAATCAAACTAAACCGAACCAATAGTTCTAAATTCCCACATCCACACTTAAACTAAACTAAATTCAAATCTTGAAAGTAATAACCACATCAGAGTGCCAAGATTTTTCCCTCATGTTTAATCACTCACCAATATATCCTTGGTCCAATATTAAGTACCATTTTCAATATACCAGAGATGCCAACTACAATCCAAAGTTGACATCAAGGTCTGCTCTTATCAATTGTAACTCAACTAAGTATTTTAGTTACGTCAATAAATTCATCCAATCAAACAAATTCAAACTAAAATATGAAAACAAACGAATATAGAAGTTAAACTAGCATGAACTTTGTTCTCGATTTCTCTCTCCTTTTTCTTTCTGAAAAATATTCTTATTATGAACCAATTAAAAATTCTATAACAACCTATAAGAAAAAAAAATCTAATTGAGCATTTAAAAAAAAACTATAGTCTTAAGAAAAACAACCACAATATTTCATACGAATTCTAAGTTAAAAAAAAAAAAGCAAACTCACACAAATCAGACCCAGGATAAGCATACTGTGAAAGAAAGAATAAACTCACACCCAGGATAAGCATACTGTGAAAGAAAGAATAAACTCACACAAATCAGACCCACGCTAAACATATTCATGTGAAAGAGAGAACAACTAAAGTAGTGTAAAAGAAAAAAAAATTGACAGCTAAAGAGAAAAATAGAAAAAATAAAATAGAACCCAACGTAAGCATATTCATGTAAACTATAAAGATAAAAATAATCAAAGACAAGATAAAAGAAAATATTCAACAGAAAAAGAAAAAAAATTCAAAGCCATAAGTAGAATTGAGCTCACAAACCAAAGATGTTGATAACCATGGTGAATCATAAATCGTGCTCCATTAATTTTTTTGTGATGGGTGTCAGAGACGTTGCTCGTAAGAGAGGGGTTTTTTTTTCCCATCTTTTTCTCTGACGTACATTCGTGCTAGAGTTGGAGTTGATCCCTTAGTTATTGTAGCTATAGGTATCGAAAAACGCCCAAGAACTTATTGGGTTGTGACTTGTATTCTATTGGGTTCGTATTTTATTTTATTTGGTCTATATGTATTTGAGTTGGGGTAAAATTATGAGTCTACTAGAATTCTTTATGTATAGCGTTTCTATGTGTGTGCCTATAAATAGAACATTAATAGAGTCATAACAAAAGGTCGTGCGTCAGAAAATTAAGAGGTTAGTTGGTAGAAAGAAGGGAGACGAATTTTGTACTCTTTCACACACGACATAATGAAATATTTTCTTTCTCGCTCGTGGACGTAGGCCGGTGTAGGCCGAACCACGTAAATTTTTGGTGTTATTTATTTTTTATTTTTTTGTGCATGATTTTGCTTCCGTTCGTGTTCGAAAATTGGTGTTTAAATCTCAACAAATGATATCTTGTTAGGATTTAAACACTAATCCCAACAAGTGGTATCAGAGCGACGGTGTACGATTCGAAGCCATGGTAATTGATCGGAGCATAGGTGTTTTTTTTAATTTCGTATCGTATAAATCAAAAATTATTTAATTCGCACAAAAAAAAAGTTTGGATACGGCGACGTTATCGTTCCGGAATGGTTGGTTTGAAAAGGAGCACAACAGTTTTTATCACTAATAGGTTTTTTGAATGGAAATCCCAATTGATTTTTGCACCATTGGGTGAGATTAGGTTTGATAAGGATTTGACATAGGCTCCTAAATCCAATCAGGATTGATACGGAAAATCCAATGGTGATAGTTATTTTAAGGTTTTGGTTCAGTGTGGTAGGAGCACAGAATTAATTATTTAATTTATTTTATTATATCGACTTGTATATATAATAAAATAATTTAAGAGGGGGGTGTCTCCTAAGGTTTTTTGTCGCAGCGAATTCATCGGTATGGTCAAATTTTTTTATTTCTGCACCGCTTATTTGGATTGGAAAAATCATCATAGATTGGGATTAATCAGCTACGATCGGGTACAATCAGGAGCGATAGGGTACAATCAGAATTGATTTGGATTGCGTGGGACAAAAATTACACATATCTGCTATTGCAACTTGTTCAGATGGTAGAGATTATCAGACATAAATCTAATAACGTTAAAGAGTTCGTGTTTCGTGATTGAACTTTTTAGCAGCTACAACGATTTCACCTTATAGCAGCACAGGGTGAAGAATATTTTAACGCGTGAAGAACTGATAAAGGCTCTCATGAGGAAGTCAGAAAAATCGAAAATGATGAAAGATGTAGAGTGGAAAGAGATGCGAGACTTAGCGAACAGTACGATTCAGTTGTATCTCGGTAACAGCACTCTTCGAGAAGTAATCAACAAAAGCGATCCGCCAGAACTCTAGGCTAAGTTGGAGAGCAGATACAAGTCCAAGACATTAACGAATCGGTTGTCTTTAAAGAAGCAGTTATATGCACTTCAGATGACAGAGGAAGCGAACTTTATGGAGCACTTGGACGAGTTCAACAGTATACTGACGGAATTAGATTCTATTGGCGCGAAGATCGAAGATGAGGATAAAGCAATTCTCATGTTGGTTTTATTACCTTCATCATATGAGCATCTGAGGACTACACTGATGTTTGGAAAAGATACCATTGGGTTAGATGAGATTGTTGCTACTCTCATATCTCATAAGATGTTAAAGAAGAGAAAGATTGATAGATCACAAGGAGAGGTTATCATGGTTGCATCAGACAGTGGAGAGGTCAGAGGCAGGGCGACAGTGAAGTAAGATGGGTCTAAGACGAAATGTCGTTCCAAGTCGAGAGGTTACAAATGGAAGCGCTACTATTGTGACAAGGAAGGTCATCTGAAGACGAATTGTCTGAAGTACACGGCAAATAAGAAAAAAGAACAATCATCAGAGACAGCAGTTACAGATGGCTCCGATTATGATGAATCAGAGGTGTTCACAGTTACTTCAGGTATGAGCAAAATAGATTGAATATTAGATTCTAGATGTTCGTTCCACATGTATGCAATCATAGAGTATTTTGATACGTATCATGCATGCAATGTGGGTACTATCAGGATGGCTAACAATGTAGTGAGCAGAGTTGTCGGTATAGGGATAGTGCGATTTTACAGGCTTGATGTGACCGTTTCTATCTTGACTGGCGTTAGACATGTACCGAATCTAAGGAAGAACTTGATTTCTCTGGGGATGCTGGATTCGAGAGGTTGCGGGTTCTCATCTAGAGGCGGAATTTTTTGAGTTTCAAATGGAAATATGGATGTACTGTAGGGATAAATGATTAACAACCTATACAGGCTCATAGGGAATGTTGTGACATGTAGAGCTACTGCCAAACATCCGATGAGTAGTACAGGTAGACGATATACACGAAAAAAGTGTAAGGGTGATCAGGGTGAACAACAATTGCGAAAAAGCACACGGAATAGGCCTAGGGGTACACGGAAGCGACGAGGTAGTACAAGTGCGCAAGTGAGCAAATCAGATGGTGTGCAGGATGCCGGCAAGATGCAAGAGCAACAGTTGCTGGATGTTTACAGGAAAGCTCAAAGCAACGAGACTAATACGACAGACGTGACGGACATGTGTACACCTCGACAGAAGCGAGTCTCATTTGCTCTTGATTTGGTTAGTGACGGTGATCTCTTCGGTTGTGCGCACAAAAGGGGAGAGATGGGACCACGCTCTTCTACAAAGTAGTGATCTTTGTGAGGCATTCGCGTTGAGGTGCAAGCACCTCGGTATAGAGGTGTGGACCATGCTGTTTGGGTGTGGCAGTTCGATGATGATGACGACAGCAGAATCGACAGCGACGCTGGTTATCTTCAGGATGGTTTGAAGAATTCAAGCCAAGGTGGAGATTGTTGGGCTGTTCCTTGTATTCTACCGGACTCTTATTTTTTTGGTCTATATGTATTTGAGTTGGGGTGAAATTATGAGTCCACTAGAATTCTTTATGTATAGGGCTTCTACGTGTGTGCTTATAAATAGAACACTAGAGGAGTCATAAAAAAGGTCATACGTTAAAAAATTGAGAGGTTAGCTGGTAGAGAGAATGGAGACGAGTTTTGTACTCTTTCACATACGATATAATGAAATATTTTCTCTTTCGCTCATGGACGTAGGCCGGTGTGGGCCGAAGCACGTAAATCCTCGGTGTTATTATTTATTTTCTACTTTGCTGTGCGTGATTTTGCTTCCATTCGCGTTTCGAAAATTAGTTTTTAAATCCCAACAAAACAACACTTCTATCGCATATAATAGGTCGTCAATCAATATACCAAATTTTTTTAAAAATAGTACATAAAAAATCAAGAGAATGTTCATAAAATTTGGAAAAAGAAGTTCCATAAAAGAAAACATAAAAAAAAACTGTTTCTACCACTGATTTTGTCTCAAAATTCGCAAAAGGCTCATTCCCGCAAAAAAGTGATACTGAAGATCTTCTCAAAGCTTGAGCAGAAGTGGTTGTACCACTGCGAAGGCAAGAAGACGCGAATTCTTAGCATCGATGAAGACGAAACTATTGACATCGTCATTAGAGCCTTCTTGATGCACCTCGAGGACTAGATCGAAGTTAAAACCAACGATTCTCACTCTCGTATTGTTGATTTCTTTGACATCGTCACCGAAATCGGAATCGACGCTCTATTGGCCGCAATGCTGACTGCGGTGGTCTTGGTGATTTTCTTAAGGGTGCAGTGGTGGTTTCTATTATTGTTGGGAGATAAATCAACGCCAAAATAAATACATGCTCGGAAATCCAGAAAATACATGTTTATTAAACTTTCAATAATTTACAATAATCTGAAATTACAGAAAATGAAATAACAGGAATAACATAAATAGAATTTGCAAACCGAGTCATGCAATCGCAGTTTCCTTAAGAATGATTTGCCGCCTACCGAGGGTGTTGTAGGTATTCCACCGGCGTCACTCTCCCAGGATAAAACGGTTCCACGATCTTCGAAACACCACCAAGAATTGGCTACGAACGTTCTCCATCTATCTTTCTCTCTCTTGCAGCTTGCTCCGTAATCTGATAACTGTATCTCTTCTTTCTCAACTTCTGTCTCTCGGTATATCTGTATATCTCAATCTCATTCTGTTCTCTGTAGGATGACCCTTATATAGCCTCTTCAAGAAGGAGAGGGGTTACAGAGAATTCAATTACCACTTATGGCTATTGAATTCCAGGCTGACCTTCTGAGCTCCTAGCTCTGTCTCTTCCTCTTCTTTGTCTCTTCTGAGACTCTGTCTCTTCCTCTTCTCTGAGTGAAGACATAATATTTGGCCCTTTCATTATGGAGGGTTTTTCATGAAAATCAATAGCCACTCATGGCTATTGGTTTCCAGGCTTCAATTGCAATTGAATGGCCAATTCAATTGTAATTGATTTTACTATTAAAATCTGGACTTCAATGGCCAATGAAATTCACATATTCCAACAGATATTAGATGCATGCTTGAGAAGATCATGTTAAGGCAAAAAAGGATGGGGTTTTCCACTAGAAGAATTATAATCATTGGTCATAAACTAATGAGATGTTTACTGGAGTCTATCATTTTTCTTTCAGATTTTATGAGGCGGCGTTGTTCTGGTGGCACAAATGGATAGTTATGCTCAGAAATAAATTTTGAAATAACCCACGCATCATCTAGACAGTCAAATGTAACACTAGCCTTACACTCAATTCTTGTATCCAATCCCCAAGTTTTTCTTTGCTCATTAGGGGAAGTCTCAGTTTTTTCTTCTTTTGAACATACAAAAACACGCCCCTTAATTACTTTGGTGTGACTCTTGTACAAGTATTTATCCTTTCTAATACTAAAACCTTTACTTACAGCATACTGATTGTATAGATTGTAGGCTTCAATTTCACTACTCACCACCATTCCAACCTTCAATTCACCTACATTATAATCCCATTGTGCTTCATCTACATCTACAACAAAATTGAAGCAATAATAAACATAATATATCAGAACTTGTACAAAATAGAAAAAAATAATTATAGTGTGCTGTAGTTATAAAACTATTAAAAAGTAATTATTTTCTGTGGTTTCAAACAGCATTAATATGTTGAGTAATTAACTAGTGTTAAGTTTTTTTTTCAAAAAAATTTAAGCGTACCTGGTTGGAGAATTTCATTTGTTTTATCTGACCCATCATGAAATGCCATTAGAATCTTCTGTGACAATTTCTGTTGAATCTCTATTCCAAAATGATGGTATTCTTTGGTCTCACAACAGGGGAAGAATGGAGATTAAAAAAAAAAAACAGGAGAAGAATGGAGGGTGGAGGAAAGAGAGTACTGTGTTCGGCTGGGCTGGTGGAGTCGCTGGGTTTAGGGGGAGGAAAAAGAGTGCTGTGTCCGGTGCCGGTGGTGGTGGGGCTAGAAGAGCCGCCGGTAGTGCGCGACCTGGCTTCGAAGGGTTGGATTCTGGTGAGGGTGAACGGCTACGAGACCAGGTGGGCGGGAATGCTGCTCCAGGTGGGCGGGAATTCCTTCAGGCTTCCCTTAACGGGAATGACGCTCCGTTTGTTTCTTTTGCTTTTGTATTTAAAAATCTGTGTTATAATACTGACATTGTTTTGAAATGACAAATTTTTATTAGTTAGAGGCACCATCTGTCAAAGCTGACGTGGCCCCAGAGATAGTGAATAATTTCTCCACAGCTTCATCTCCTCAAAGCTTCAAACCGAAGCACAGCCCCACGCCGCAGCACGCCACCGCAACCAACAGCCGCCACCAATCCCTCACCGCCGGCGCCGCTCCGGCCTCCAACCGCCGCCACGTCACTGTTCTCCACCAACGTCACCATCTTCCACCGCCGGTCTCTCTCTCTCTCTCTCTGCTATCTCTCTCTCGTCTCTCTCTCCGCTATCTCGCTCTCTCTCTCTCTCTGATCTCTCTCCTCTCCTCTTGTATATATGTATATATGTATATAATGAAATTGTGTTGTGTGTTCGTGGTATGTGTGTGTATATGCCTGCTGTGTGTGCTGTGTGTGCGTGGTGTGTGTGTGGGGTAATTGCTGGGTGTGTGTGTGTGTTATGTGTGTGTTATATAAACAGTGTGTGTGTGTTTTCATGTTTATTGTTTGGGAATTGTTTGGTTGTTTTGTTTTGTGATGCTTTAATTTTAAAGAAACTTAAAATAAGAATTTTAAATTAAATTTTAAAATATGAATAATTTTACAATTTTAATAAAAGAACTCAATAATTTTTAGTCTTGAAAAAGAATAAAATAACTTAAAAGGTAAATTACAGTGACCTCACGTGAGATTTAGTAAAACATCAACTATCAATTCGTAATTTTTGAAATGTCATTAACCTCCATCTTGTTTAAGTTTTGTATCAAATTAGTCTAACTATTAAATTTTTGCTCAGCTGTGTCTTGTTTGGTGTGTTTTTTGAATAAATTTTTATGATCCAATCCGTTTCTTATATAGAACTCGTCAAGTTTATATATTATAAAAAATTTAGATTCATCCGATAACTGTTGCTAAGTGATTGAGTAATATTTGTTTAATAATATTTTTAAAAATTATAATATTTATTTATTTATTATAAGATCTTATTCAATCACTAAGTTATAGATATTGGATGAATTTGAATTTTCATATACTAAACAAATTCGACGAGTTTTACGTAATGAACGAATTGTATCATAAAAAATTATTCAAAAAACGCGCCAAACAAGACACAGTTGAGCGAAAATTTAACATGTGGATTAATTTGATGTAAAACTTAAATCAGATGGGAGATTAATGACATTTTAGAAATTACATAGATGGTGATTGATATTTTATTAAATCTCATGGGAGGTCACTGTAATTTACCCTAACTTAAACTATTTTCATTTTCAAATTATTAAAGTTAACTTTTTAATTTAACTTAAGTTGTATTTTTCACTTAAAACATTTCTTTTTAGTGTAAATCAAGTTTTAAAATTGAAAATAAACATAGTTCAAAATGATTAGAAGATTTTTACAAAAGTTATATTTTGTGACTTTGGTTAAGTCGGATTTTAAGTTAAACTACGCAAAGTATTTTATGAAAATAAGTATGTAAGAAGTAAATTTTTAAAGTTAACATTTTTAGAATTTATATTTTAAATGTTTTAACATAAGAAAGAATAATTTATGTATTTTAATTTGTTTGATAAAAAATTCTAATAAAGTTAAAATTAAGGTTTTAAAGTTAAAACTTAGGAAATAAAATAGTTCAAATTTTCTTACTAAGTTAATATCTTTATATATTGTTTCTAGATCAATAAATCTTGAAAGGAAATAATCGGCTGTTTGTTGATAAGTGAGTTCTTAGATATTTTGTTTTCTTGTCTTTTCTTTACATATTTATGATATCTCAAAATGAAAACTAAGTTATGAATGTCTGCTATATTTTTATTGGGTTAGTAAGTTTATCTTTGGTTTCTTGATTTTATATTTCAACATATTTATGAGGCTTTAAAATGAAAATGAAAGCTAAGCCATGAATGTCTGTTATATTTTTATCGGGCTAGTAAGCCTCTGAACACATGAATTTTGAATACAATAAATGTATTGATAAAAGTTCAGAAGGTCTTGACTCGAGAGACAGTAAAGATACCGGAAGGTCTGTACTCGGGGGGACAGAAAAATAATACCGAAAGGTCCCTACTTTAGGGGGACGAAAAAAGAATACCAAATGTCCTTACTCTGGAAAGACAGGAAAATAACACCAAATGCCTCTGCTCTTGTGAGATAGGAAAATAATACCAAAAGTCCCTACTCGGGAGAACATGAGAACAATACCGAAAGGTCCAACTCGGGGGCAGAAAAATACCGAAAATTGGATAGAATAAGGATGAAAATCAGTATGATATTTGGTACAAAGTAAAAATATTCTAACTATATAAAGTTAAACTTGGATAATTCATGGCAAACTAGAAGTCTTGATATCTTTAAATTCACACTAGCATGGTTAATGGATATTAACATTTTTCAGGTGACGCATGACAGAACAAAAGAAGTGGTACCCAAGAAAGAAATAATTATTTTATTCATATTTTTTGTGTAATTCCAGTGATTTATTTTTCTGTATTTAGCACATGGATATATGTTTTAATAATATTGGATGTTATCTCACTATTAGTAAGTTTTGAGATTTTCCGTTGAAATGAGATTCTGGAAAAATTTAATTAACTTGTCTTCTCTTTTTATTAAAAAAAAATATCGTTTGCAATTTATAAAATGAAGTAAAAGTTAAAAAAAATAGAAGTCTTTGGTGAATTTTAACTCACTGGCCGGTCACGGGCGTCGTATTTAAAAATGAATCGTGACAATAAATTTTCGATTAAACCCCCTCTTTATCTCTGATTAAATCTCCCTCCAAAAAGAGGGCAAATCGGCTGCGATTTGTGGATTGTTTTCCATCATCGGAATTTATCGCCAGGGATGGCTTTGGAATTGCCTGTGGGGGTTGGGAAAAGGGAAAGAGGGGACAAGGGTGGTACAAGAGGGGTTTAGGAGAAATATGTTATTGTCATTTTATTTTCTTCGTTAACGGTGTTATCAACTATGGGGTATACAGTGATATATGATAAGAATACAGAGAATTTAGGTGTAATTTACCCTTTAATTTATTGTATTTTAGCTTAAAATTAATTTTACGAGAATTTTTTATTTATTTAACTTATAATAATTTTAAACAAAAAATTTAATTTAAAAGGAAGTCAAATTCACTATGGTACCCTTATTCACACACACACATACATATATATATATATATATATATATATATATATATATATGTAAAGTCAA
>JAOTRH010038707.1:0-20371 GCA_034768845.1 Heliamphora exappendiculata
TAATATAATCATATAGTATTAATTATTATATAATATATTTTGACCGGTTCAATTCGATTCTAGTATGAAAGCGTGAAATTAAAATTAAAAATCAAACCGTATCATATGGGCTTTTTGGGGCTTCTCAGTTAGGAGTTTCTAATACGATTTTATCCAACACGAGATTAATAAACAAAAATTTTAACACGTAATGTCCAACTCATTTAAAAAGTGTAATTTCTCTCGAAACTACCCAACAAACAGATATATTTATCTATTTTAGCAAATAGATAATTTTTTTTGTTTTGCATATCAAACACATAATTTATTTGTTTGATATTATATTAACATAAATAATATAAATAAATAAATTTATCTGTTTTATATATATATATATATACACACACATATATAATGATTTTCTATTTTGCCTTCCCTTCCCTTCAAGTTTGTCAAAGTACAATTATTGTTATTATTATTATTATTATTATTATTATTGATAATAATTTAATAATTATTTTTACCGTCATTATAGTTCTCTTTATCGTTTTTTATTTTAATTAATATTATCACATTTAGTATTATTATTATTCCTATTATCTTGGCTACCTTATTTATCAAACAAACAAAAGTCAATAAAAGATTAATAAAGTATTTTTATTCTAAAAAATTACACACGACAAATTGAGAACCTATCACTAAATTAATTTTATAAAAATAAAATTTACACGTTAAAAAAACTTTTATAGAATAAAAATCAATACACATGTAAAAATTAAACTTCTCACTAATTTTCCGTTTTTTTTTTTCCAAACAGAATCAGATCGATCTAAAAAAAAGAAAATGGAACCGAATCGCTAATTTAGACCGGTTGCGACTACTTTAGCGATTTGTCCGTTTTTTTTAACAGCCCAATTATTAACTCGCTCCCTTTCGCTCGGCGCAGTGGAACCCTAATGGAGAATGGGGACGAGTGGCTGGCCCCAGATAAACTCCGGCACGTACTCTTCTGCTTCTCCATTACCATTGTCGTCTCTCTCCTCGCTTCCCGAAGTCGGTATTCGTTCCTCCGCCGTCGGAGCGTCTGGTTCGGATCCATCGCCTCACTCGCGGCCGGTGCCGCCAAAGAGATCGCCGACGAGCTCGGTTTCTTCAAATCCGCCGGAGCCTCCACGAAAGATGCCGTTGCTGATCTCCTCGGCATCTTTCTTGCATTGGTCGTTCTTTCTCTCTCCAAATTCCCCTCCCGCTGGATCAAACAGGATCAATCGATTAAAGGTCTAGGACACGAAATTGTCTGATTGATGGATCGGGTCCCAGTTGGTCGTTCGATGGAGTGTTTCGGATTGTTCAGGTCAGTTGATAGGTTTATTTGGTTTCCGAGGGACTACACGAAAAGAAAAGAAATTGGAACCGTACAGGGAGTGAATGCATTTTCAATTTCTATTTCTTTGGGATTCACAATTTTCAATTTCAAGATAAAAGCAATGCGTTTTCAAAACACTGGTTTATTTGGGAATGCAATCGGTTTTTTGGGGGGGTTGGGTGTCGAGGAACTGCTATGTAGCTTTCGATAAATAGTCTGCTACACAGCATTCGAAGAAAAAAAAGAACAATAGCAAACTCTTTCTTTACCTCTACAAATGATCAGAGTTACTGATTTGATTGTTCTATGGATTATTCTGATTGTGATGCTGGTGGTGTTTTGTGTGGTTGAAACTAATTATGTAAATTGTATTTGAAGAAATAATAGTCTCGTCTGGGATAATGGGCCTGTTTGGGCTAACATGCTTATGGGTTTATTCAGCCATCCAATGGGGGTGTTTGGGAATACTGGCGGAAGTAGTTTTTAAATTGTAGTTTGTAGAAGAAGACGTGATTGTTTGGTAAAAATTGTAGTTTATAAATAAAACAAAAACAAAAGTAGCTATTAGTTGTAGTAAAAGTTGTGAGCATTTTGAAAATTTTATAATTTATAACTAAAATTAATAATAAAAAATTAAAAGCTACTAACTAAGTCATGATTGTTTGGGCTACCAATAACCAAATTACCCAAGACTAAACTGGCTTATTCGTTCAGCTCGCTTGCAAGGTCCTCTGGTCTGTCCGAAAATGCAAAATACCAAATCGGTCTACCAAATATACCGTTCAGCCCAGTTTAACCTCTACGTTAAAACTCCCTCGTCAGCCCCAACCACTGCTTGCTTTTAAGTCCCCAGACAGCTCAACCACCTGCATTAATACCCAGTCCCCCTTTTCCCCACCCCTTACCCAACCCAACAGTAACCTTAAAAGAACATTACCAATCCTCACCATAGTTTGGTTCCTCCCTATACGAGTTCAAGTCCAATTGACGGTGTCACGTCCATCACCGATCAACCTTTGGATATGGAAAAATCAACACTTCAACCTTCCAATTTTTCGATCTAGATGTTGCTTTTCACTTTTGTTTGCTCATGAACAAGTAATTTGCATTTTTTGACTGTATTTTCAACTTCCTTTCATGACTTGCAGAGGATAACACATTGGTGAAGAAGACCTTTTCTCCATATTTCGATTGAGGTATTTTTCATACTTCTCACCTTCTCTCTCTTGCTCTCTTTTTTCTCTCTCTATACTTCACTTGATCGGCCCCCTTCTCTCTCATCTATACTTCAGATCTCTTGCATCTGTGCTTGTTGTGGTTTCATTTTCTGTTAAATACCTCTGTTTTTAGTTAGTTGGGCATTTTGTAATTCTGCTCAATGGGTGAATCGATCCGATCTAGTGCTAATTATTGTTGGCATTTTCATTAGCAATAACTTATATATGCTTGTTTAGGAAATACTTATCAATCTGTGACTGTGAATTTTGTGTGAATTTGTTTAATGGGTTTTGTAATATTTTTTATTTTTGTCACTAAAGTAACATGTACTACCACAGAATTCAAGATTTACGTCTAAATTTCGAGGCCACATTGGTTACTATTGTCGTATTTATTAAGAACATGTTTGCACATGTCTTTTGTTCTGGTATTTCTTCTTCATAAACTTCATATGTGTGGTGTTATTACTACGAATAACCCTAGCCTAAAGGCACAACTATTTTTTGAAATTACTAATGGTAAGAGTGTATACTTAATAATCTCATAAGGTATAAAATATTGGTAATTTCGACTCGTAAATTAAATTGGTTTCAATTCTCTGGCCATTTTTATGAAGAAGAGGTTTAGTGGATTTGTTTTCCTTCCATGTGGTTCATTTTCTTACATTTCTTACATAAGGTTGTGTGCTGTTGTTTTTTACTTTCTTCATTTCTTACTTCTTTCCTCACCATATTTATGCATATTTGTGTGTTTTTCTTCCATTTCTCTTTGCTAATTCTTTGTTGATCATCATATTTTGCTTTTAAAAAAAATATATTATCGACAAAGTAAATGTGGGATTTAATACCATTTATGTAGAATAGGAGGCTGTCAGAAATTGTTCTCATTCTATATTAAGTGATGTACGAGTTAGTTACGTTATTTGCAAAGTAACAAATGCAACTGACCAATTGCATAAATGTCGATAATATAATGGATTTACGTTTGACTCTAAATACAATCCGCTATATACATGGAATCTTTCCGTAAAATTGGATTTGTAAAACACATTTCCATTTACAAATTGTTGTAATTTGTACTGCATGTTGCTTGCTTACCATTGCATTTTTATAATTGTCATATCTGTTTATTGGATTTACATTCCGAAATAAACCTCCCAAGCTCTCTTTAGGATGGCATCTCTTATGTCTACTTCCACTTCTGCGTGGCCGTTATAGATGTGTACTTGTGGGTTTGGCCATTGCATAGTAAGGATTTCTAGATCTACACTTAATCCTGGTCAAGTATACTATGCTTGTCCCTGACGAGTGGTGAGTCAGCCGCATATGAATTTTAAATACTCCTAAAATACAAAAAGAAATTGATTTCTCTTTTTTTTTTCGTTTTTGTTAACCAGTCATGTTCCAGCTAGATTGGATGGTGTGACAAGAGTGAAATGCAAATTCCTGTTGGGCAACCATATGGGCAATATGCTTTACACTCTGGGTCACGCGATAGATTAACAGGTTATGACAGTCTACTGATATTACACGTTGATGTTGTTAACATCAGACAATTGTTACGGCTTTTAAAATTGGTTGTTTATGTCATTTCCATCCTTGTTTTTGTTCTCGTGTTACGTATGTAACATATGTGCAACCATATCACGTTCGGACTAACATGCCTATATATATATATATTTGTGTGTGTGTGTGTGTGTCAACAAAAAATGAACGGATCAGTTATGTAATCTTTTGTTGTTATCTGAAAATATCGTTAATGTTGTAGTTGTATGTACTTATTATTAGTATGTATATGTGCTAACGGTAACTTTTGGACTTGTAAATGTATATGTCAAATCAAATATATATATATATATGTATGTATGTATGTATGTATGTTTCTTTCAACGACATTCTTACATGTGTGTTTTCGTTGGCTTACTAGTCAATTGTTAACAATGTTGTCTTTCACGTGTTTTTTATCCTAAGAAATGGAGGTGGAAAGCAGTCTATCCATTGACAAGGGTAAGCCAATGAAATACTGATGATATGAAATTGTTCCTCGAATTGATTGTAAAACAAACGGAAGGAAAGCTCATGAGCTTATTATCCTAGGTCGAAAAAAGTTGAATACTGAGCCAAAAAACTTGTATTTGAACTCCAAAACCTTTTTGAGCCTTGCTGAAGCCTTTTATAAGAAAACAGGGAAGTTGCATGAACCAAAAGCTTTCAAAAATCGGTATGAAATTCTAAAATCTGAATGGAAAGCGTGGGACATGTTGCAGAATCCGAAGTAGTGTTGCACCGGCGTTGGGTTTGATAAAGACACAAGGATGTGGACTGCTCCTGAGCATTGGTGGTAGCAAATGGCCAAGGTATGTTCCCTTCCCATTCCACTGTTTCAATTTCAACTTTTGAACATGCATTACAATTAGGGAACCAATATTAAACCCAAATGAATTTTTTCTGAAACCTAAATGACGACAAGATTGCACTGTTATTGACACATGAATATTGTTAGCAACCTACAAACACATTGGAAGTGCAGTGTGCAGTGAATGCACACGTACCGCCTTATCACTTTGCAACATGCTGGTTTTTTATGGTTTTTAGATTATTTTCAGGATCATCATGTGGAGGTGTCAGCTTTAAGTGAGACACTTGAGCTACCAATTGCAACAACATGGTAGTTTTCCAAATTACACGATTGACTGAAAATGTAGCACAATTTTTTATGTCACAAGACTCACAACCATTAACACCACGTCTACACAACACATTTATTATTGTCCCTTTTTATTTGCAATACAACAATCGTGAATGCTCCCACTTTTGTTAACCTTGTTATGAAATAACAACCACTGAAATGTTTACAATGGTTCGAATGCAACAATACTATTACTAGCCTCGGTTATTTCATATCGGTTGCTATCTCTTAATGTAGATGGACAAGAAATGCGCAATGTTTGCAACAAAGACACTAGAGCAGGAAGAACTAATGGAGATTGAATCCCCTGGAACGACGGCCACTGCACAACATGTATACACTCCTGATCAACTTGATAACACAATCCACGGCATATACTAGAAGGAAGTCGTGACAGTGATGGCCCAGAGGTGTAGGGTGGTAGGCAGAGTGCAGCAGGTGCTGCCGCTAAATAAGGGGGCCAAGGAAGTGAACATACCTTTGTGCAACAAACTACTACATCTTCCAGCCACCGCAAGCGAAAAGCTGAAGGCCTTGCTAAACTGACCGAGTCTATGGACAATCTCGTAGAACAGGTGAAGGCACAACGTCATGAATTTAAAGTTCAGAATACTATAGTCCATAAAGTTCAGGACGACACAGGTGTAGCACTTGCTGCATTGTTGATGCTCTGTGGCATCGATGAAGGGCAGAAGCTGTACATGTTAGGGACAGAGATGATGGATAATCCTGACAGTCGCAATGTCTTTATGAATCTGCCAACACATGTACATCGACGTGAATGGCTAGAAAGAAAGAAAAGAAATCATGACGACAGGAGATCGATGAAGGACAAGTTGTCCCCTTACTTCAATCGACCTCTGACGTGAAGTAGTTTTGTTACTGATCATTCATAATGGACGATTTTGTGGCTCTTTTGATTCATATTTGGCACAAAATTTTCGTAC
The DNA here is from genome assembly GCA_034768845.1 of Heliamphora exappendiculata. Classification (NCBI taxonomy): domain Eukaryota; kingdom Viridiplantae; phylum Streptophyta; class Magnoliopsida; order Ericales; family Sarraceniaceae; genus Heliamphora; species Heliamphora exappendiculata. The sequence continues at coordinate 6,199 of JAOTRH010038707.1, forward strand.
TTGATTGGTGGATATGCCGGTTGTTAAATGGGCAATTGTTTTACTTTCCCAGCTCAACTAAGTACTTTTGAATGTTCAGATAACTATGTATGTGTGTTAATTTTTATATGTACCAGTGCGTATCTCAAAGGCTTTTGGATCAGTAATATATGTGCTTGTAATGTTTTGAAGGTAGAGTTATATATCAAGTTGTGTGAATATATGAGGGGAGGATATTAAGATAAGCAAGGAGGACGGGGTGCAAGCTAGGAGAAGAAGGTTTTCAATCCTTGCAAGCCCTATTTGACTTCCTTTGCTTCCGCTAGATGTTTTCTTTCTCTAAGGCCAGTTACAATTGTCTGATATGGATAGGTATTTATGCCTCTACTCGTAGAGGATTAAGTTGTTTACAAATACATGGTTTATACTGTTATTTATCCTTGCACATGTATTACAGTGCTTGTAGCTAATAAGCAAATAAGCTCACACTTCAATCAAAATTAGCTACAAATGCTGTAATACATGTGCACGGGTAAACAACAGTACAGACCATGTAATTATGAACAACTTAATCCTCCATGATTAGAGCCAAATACAAACACACAACTTGATATATAACTACCTTCAAAACATTACACACATTTTCACACAACTTGATATATAACTACTTTCAAAACATTACAAACACATATATTACTGGTCCAAATAACTGATCCAATAGCCTTTGAGATTCGCACTGGTCCATATAAAAACTAACACACATAAGTGGCTATCTAAACGTTCAAAAGTATTTAGTGGAGTTGGGACAGCAAAACAAGTGCCCATTTAACAACCAACGTATCCACCAATAAAGTAGGAAAACTTTGTCACAAATATAAAGCAAAACAACCACAAAATCGTCCATTATGAACGATCAGTATCATAACAGCTACTTCACATCGGAGGTCGATTGAAATAGGGGGACTTGTACTTCATTGATCTCTCGTCATTGTGATTTCTTTTCTTCCTTTCCAGCCATTCACGTCGACGTGCATGTGTTTGCAGATTCATAAAGACATTGCGACTGTTGTGATTATCCATCATCTTTGTCTCAAAGATGTACAACTCCTGTCCTTCATCGATGCCACGGAGCATCAACAACGTAGCAAGTGTAGCACCAGTGTCGTCCCGAACTTCATGGACAATGGTATGTTGAACTTCAAATTAGTGACGTTGTGCCTTCACCTGTTCTACGAGATTGTCCATGGACTCAGTCAGTTTAGCAAGGCCTTCAGCTTTTCGCTGCAGTGGTTGGAAGATGTGGTAGTTTGTTGCACAAAGGTATGTGCACTTCCTTGGTCCCCTGATTTAGCGGCTACACTCTGCCTTGAATGGTCAGGATCAACTTTATGTGAATCTCTGGATCATCATTGTCACGACTTCCTTCGTGTATATGCCGTGGATTGTGTTATCAAGTTGATCAGAAGGAGTGTATGCATGTTGTGTAGTGGCCGTTGATCCATGGAATTCAATCTCCATTAGTTCTTCATGCTTTAGTGTCTTTGTTGCAAACATTGCGCACTTGTCCATTTACCGTAAGAGATAGCAACCAATATGAAATAATCGAGGCTAGTAATAGTGTTGTTGCCTTTGAACTAGTGTAAACATTTCAGTGGTTGTTATTTCATAAGAGGGTTAACAAAAGTGGGAGCATTCATGATTGTTGTATTGCAAATAAAAAGGGGCAATAATAAATGTGTTGTTTAGACGTGGTGTTAATGGTTGACATAAATAAAATTGTGCTACATTTTTAGTTAATCATGTAATTTGGAAAACTAACTCCGCCCGTGTAGTACTTAAAGTATACAGCCGGTTCCAAGCCCGGAGAAAAGAGGAGAATTGTGTATTAGGCAGCTGACAGGCAGCACGTAAAAAACCCGTCAGATTTCTATGAACATGAATCTAGTTTGGCTCATGTAATTTGGAAAACTACCATTGTGTTGCATTGGTAGCTCAAGTGTCTCGCGATGATACTGATATTGAAAACCATAAAAAACCAGCTTGTTGCAAATTAATACGGCAGTACGTGTGCATTCATTGCACATTGCACTTCCAGTGTGTTTGTGAGTTGCTAACAATATTCATGTGTCAATAATAGTGCAATCTCGTCGTCATTGAGGTTTCAACAAAAATTCATTTGGGTTTAATATTGGTTCCCTTATTGTAATGCATGATCAAAAGTTGAAATTGAAACACTGGAATGGGAAGGGAACATACTTCGGCCATTTGCTGCCACCAATGCTCAGAAGCAGTCCACATCCTTGTGTTCTTGTCAAACCCAACGCCGATGCAACCCCACTTCGAATTTCACAATATGTTCCACACATTCCATTCAGATTTTAGGATATCATACTGATTTTTGAAAGCTTTTGGTTCATGCAACTTCCCTCTTTTCTTATAAAAGGCTTCAACAAGGCTCGCAAAGGTTTTGGAGTTCAAATACAAGTTTTTTGGCCCAGTATTTCCTTCCATTTGTTTTACAATCAATTCTAGGAACAATTTCATATTGTCAGTATTCCAAATTGCTCTCATAAAATCAACTCCTGGAGGCTTATTGGGAACCTTGCACCTCGTACTGGAGCTGGCAACCCCCTTACCCTTGTCAATGTATAGACTACTTTCCACATCCATTTCTTAGGATAAAAAACATGTAAACGACAATATTGTTAACAATTGACTAGTAAGCCAACGAAACACACATGTAAAAATAGTGTCGTTGAAAGAAACAACTAAAAATATTGTCGATCCATTAAGTTGTGTATATATATATATAACAACTAAAAATGTCGATTCATTAATTTGTTTGACATGTACACTTACAAATCCGAAAGTTACTGTTAGCACATATACTAACAACTACAACATTAACGTATTTTCAGATAACAACAAAAGATTACATAACCGATCCGTTCATTTTTGTTGACATATATATAGGCATGTTAGTCCGAACGCGATATGGTCGCACATATCTTACATACGTAACAAAAAAAAGGATTGAAATGACTAAGACAACCAATTATAAAAGCCGTAACGATTGTTTGAAGTTAACAACATCGGCGTGTAACATCAGTAGATTGTCATAATATGTTAATTCATCGCGTGACACAAAGTGTAAAGCATCTTGCCCATATGGTTGCCCAACAGGAATTTGCATTCCACTCTCATCGCACCATTCAATCCGGTTGAAACATGGTTGGTTAACAAAAACGAAATAAATAGAAATCAATTTCTTTTTGTATTTTAGGAGTATTTAAAATTCATGTGCGGCCAACTCTCCATTCGTCAGGGAGAAGCATAGTATGCTTGACCAGGATTAAGTTGGCCAAACCCACAAGTGCACATCCATAACGGCAACGCAGAAGTGGCAGTAGACATATGAGACGTCATCCTAAAGAGAGCTTGGGAGATTTATTTTGAAATGTAAATCCAATAAACAGATTTAACAATTATAAAAATACAATAGTAAGCAGGCAACATTCAGTACAAATTACAATAATTCGTAAATGGAAATGTGTTTTACAAATCCAATTTTACGGCAGGATTCCATGTACATAGTGGACTGTATTTGCATTCAAATGTAAATCCATTATATTATCGACATTTACGTGATTGGTCAGTTGCATTTGTTACTTTGTAAATAATGTAACTAACTCGAACATCACTCAATATAAAATGACAACAATTTTTGACAGTCTCCTATTCTACATAAATGGTATTGAATCCCACATTTACTTTGCCGACAATTTTTTTGTGTGTGTGAAAAGGCAAAACATGATGATTAGCAAAGAGAAATGGAAGAAAAACACATAAATATGGCGAGGAAAGAAAGTGAAAAACAACAACACAACCTTATGTAAGAAAATGAATCACATGGAAGGAGAACAAACCCACTAAACCTCTTCTTCATAAAATTGGCCAGAGAATTGAAACCAATATAATTTACTGAGTCGAACTTACCAATATTTTATACCTTATGAGATGATTAAGTACACACTCTTACCATTAGTGATTTAAAAAAGTAGTTGTGCCTTTAGGCTGGGTTTATTCGTAGGGATAACACCACACGTATGAAGTTAACGAAGAAGAAATACTAGAACAAAAGACGTGCAAACGTGTTCTTGACAAATACGACAATAGTAACCAATGTGGCCTCCAAATATAGACCCAAATCCTTAATTCTGTGGTAGTACATGCTACTTTAGTGACAAAAATAAAAAATATTACAAAACCCATTAAACAATTTCATAGATTGACAAGTATTTCCTAAACAAACATATATAACTTCTCACTAACGAAAATACCAACACTAATTAGCAGTAGATCGAATCACCCGTTAAGAAAAATTAGAAAATACCCAACTAATTAAAACAGAGGTATTTAACTGAAAATGAAACCACAACAAGCACAGATGCAAGAGATCTGAAGAATAGATGCGAGTGAGAGGGGGCCCGATCAACTGAAGTATAGACAGAAGGTGAGAAGTATGAAAAATACCTCAACCGAGATATGGAGAAAAGGTCTTCTTCACCGATGTGTTATCCTCTGCAAGTCATGAACAGAAGTTGAAAACATAGACAAAAAATGAAAATTACTTGTTCGTAAGCAAACAAAAGCAATGCCTGGTTCAAAAAATCGGAAGGTTGAAGTGTTGATTTTTCCATACCTGAAGGTCAATTGGCGATGGACGCGACATCGCCGATTGGATTTGAACTCGTCTGGGGAGGAACTGAACTGAGGTGAGGGTTGGTAAAGTTCTTTTAAGGTTACCATTGGTAGACTGATTGGGTAAGGGCAATTTGGTATTTTGCATTTTGGACACGCCTGAGGGCCTTGCAAGCGAGCTGAACGAATTATCCTGTTTGAACTTGGGTAATTTGCTTATTGGTAGCCCAAACAGTCGTGGCTGATAAGCCCATAAGCATGTTAGCCCAAACACGCCCAATGATTATAACTTGTAGCAAAAATTGTGAGTGCTTGTTTTTTGGTGATTGTTTTATAGATTATTCGGATATTACTTGCAATTCTTTGTGCGTGCATTATTTAGTTCTTAAAAGAAAATTCAGATAATTGAAAGGAAGAAAATGGGGAAAAAAATTGCAGAACATAATTCTCGCATTCTATGCTCATGATCAAACAGGTACATTGATTTTAAATGGAGTTGTTCACCAATTTGCAAAGTACACTATATTATGGTCCAAGCCTTATACTGCACAATAACTAAAACTATATTTCCCCTCTCTTTTCTAATGCATTAAAACCTCTAGCTTTGACAAACAAAGAAGGCATGTTTTAATTTTACTTTTTCACTATATGCACTCACACACAGACCTCCATTTTGCAGTTGTCTTTGCCCTGATTGAGCTGTGCATTATATGACATTCTCATGTCTTCTAACAAGGCATCTTTTGAATTTATTAATGGAGATCTTTTGATGTGTTCAACCGATCATCTCCGGAAGCTGTTTGCTGTTGAGGGCTGGTCATGTGCATTGTTGCCGTCCTCCTCTGGCAGCTTGACAGCCGAATAAACACCTGCCCCGGCCAGCGTCCCAAGGATGGGAGCAGTGAGATAGACCCATAAGGCTTTAAAGTTGTTTGCAGCTATGGCTGGTCCCAGAGTTCTCACTGGATTCATTGAAGCACCTGTGGTCTCCCTACATGGTTGCGCAAAAAGGAAAAAGGCTCAATGGGGTAAGAAATTACTGTTAACAAATGCTTCAAAAGTTTCCTATTGGCATTTCAATTTTCAATTATGGGTTTGTGTTTTGATTACAATATGAAATGGTGGAGTTCAGTAGGACACGTTTGGTTGAGGTATTGAGGGTGTTTGTTGTAGCTTAAATTATGAATTTAATGAATTACGGCTGAAAATATGTGATTAAGACTTAGATAGAAGTTGTAAATATTTGTTAAACTTGTACACTTATATCTTAAAACAGTAAAATTTGTGTTTGTTTATTTAGAATCAGAACTCAGAAGGTATAAGCAAAAGGATATAAAAACACTTGCTTAGGCTTTTTTAACCTTTTGCTAAATTATAAGCTAAAAGTTATAACTTAAGTGAGAACAAACACCCCCATTATTAGGACTCGACTGTACTGAACTATATATGGGTATAGATTATCTAGTCCTGTGTTTGGTTGGGATATTTGGAGAGAGTATTAAAACCCACTTAATTACTTTAAGCTCTTTTAGACTTGTTTAGTTGAAGAACTATTTTTATAAAATAATTAATATACCCCGATTATTAGTACCGAAGTTATTATTGATTGGTTTATTAGTGTAGTATTTTTTTGTATCAAAGAGTGTTTGGTTGAGAGTAAGATAACATAAGTGTAAATACTACGTGCTTACGTTGTTTGGTTTAACATGATTTTAGTAAAATTATTATGATATTGCATAAAAGCAGGATAGTAATAGTTTCAGGACTTCTAAACCCCACCTGGGCGGTGGGATAGTAAGAGTCCAAAGAATGGGGACTTGTGGTAGTTAGGAGGGTTAAAGAAATAGTTCAGTCCGCCCCTCAATTTGGCCAACCAAAACAAATATGGCTGTTATAGACATCAGAAAGAGAGAGAGAGAGAGAGAAATACCCAGCTATTAGAATGTTAAGCATGACAGTTGCTCCGACAGCGATTCCGGCCAGCTCCCCCACCTGCGAATGTGACAGGGAAGTGAAGTGAAAGCCAAGTCGAGTTCAGGAGGAAATTTCTTATGCCACCTCATGCGATGTTCTAAATAAATTTGGAACACACATTTATCCTTATCCCTATAGGACAAACCATAAATTAGAGAACACATTTGTTTTTTATCTACTTAACAAAAATGAGTTAACATTGTTTCCAAAGTGGGACTAGTACAAATTACAGCGTAACTTGGACCAGTACTTAGGAATGGAAGAACATTTCAAAATTCCTTATTCAGAAAGGAAAGGTAAGTTGCATCCCTAGAGAATAGACATAAACCAAAAAGTACCTTTGTCTTGTAATATTTTTCGCTACATAATTGAATTAAAGCTCAACGTAGACATGCCACATAGTGACCAAATAATTACTCAAATTTACTTGGGGGCATTGCAACAGTTGGCCTGGAATAATTTTTCTCAGCATATGGCTGGACAGATACTACCTAACTATACATACAACACCCAGACCAATACAAGCAGCTATCGTCTCCTTCCTCAAACCTACTTACCCTCAAAATAACTTTTTGCTTAACTAAAATCATGAGAATTCGGAACAAAAACATCCCCATCCAGGCACCCACGGAAAGGAAAGGAGAAAAAAAAGGTCCTTTTTTTCTTGGTTAGATGGAAAAAAGTACAAAAATAAGAGACTAAAATCTCTCCAAAGCAATTCCTGCAGCGTCGTTGGCACCAAGTAGAGGTGCAATCTAGGTGGGGGTGTACATTGAAATGAAAGGATGGTCATCCTGTGCATAGAAGTAAAAAGGTCCTTTTAATTCTATGCATGTGTGCCACGTTATTTCAATATGTTATTTGTATGAAGGGATTAAAAGTTTGAATTCAATTATTAGTCTAAAATAAATTTGTTTTTATGTTTGTACGATGGATCAAAAGTCTAAATTGAATTAATTAGTCTCTCATTTTTTTATATATATACGAGGGATAATTAGTGAAGGGACTAAAACAGATCTTTAGTGAGGGATTATTTATCTCTTATATTCTTATCCTCCAAAACAAGCATGCTCATGAGTCTCACATTAACAGTTTTGAATACAAAAAAATAAAATTTCACAAATTATATCATGTAAAAAGTACAAGTTTATAATTTAATGAACTACTCAAAACTGCTCAATTATCTTAAGCTGGTGTTTGTCTCAACTTATATTTTAGCTTTCCACTTATAACTCTGCAAAAATAGTTAGGAAAATCCAACTTAGTGTACTTGTATTTTTTTTTTTTTGGTTTGTTTGTAATTTTTGATTTTAAGTCAACAAACACAAATTTTAGTACTTAAAACCATAGGTTCACAATTTTAAAATATTTTGTATTTTAAGTTCTAATCAAATTTGTTTCAGTTATAATTTATGAGTTGATAATTTAAGTTATCTCAAATAAAACTTAGTATAGTTTATATAAATATATATTAAAGAACTCACTTTTGTGTTGTTTTAATTCATAGGATGAAAAGACTCGAATCATGATAGCACGCAGTAAAAGAGTACCTCATTTTTTTATATATACTAGTGTATTTGTACTAGTTTATACACACCTCGATTAAGCTTTAGAGGTTCAATTCTACCATCCATTAGCATGACTTAATTAAAGTTGATGCAAAATTTTGTATGAGTTCATCTCAAAGAGTTAATAGTACCTAAAAGGCATGTTTGACTAATCAGATTAGATATAAAATTTGATTATATATTTTATAGAATTATATTTTTTTTATTTGAATTCAGCAAGTAGTAGAAAGATTTCGTATTTATTGAATAACTAATTTTATAAATTGTGAAATATATAATAATTAAGAGAATGTGGTATTACTAATTTACTGACAGTACTAGTCACATGAAATTACTTATTAAGTAGAATTATATATATATTTATTATTAATTTGATTAATTAAATATGGCCAAAAGGATAAGGATATAAATATGAGACCTAGGAGATTTCATTCAAAGTCTTAGATTCATAACCACCGAGCCAACAGAAAAAAAATTTCGCCGCAGAGAAGGGCATGGCCAGCTAGCGCTTATGCCCCTTGCAGTCACCAACTAATCCCGTGAAGAAGCATAGGCACCAACTAATCCTGTCCCTCTCTGCAATAAATAATCGCTGGAGCCGACCCCATGCTATTATTTACCGGGCCAACTCCTTTTGTTGTTTGTTTTTTTTACCTCTTCTGTCACTTACTCCACCTTGATCCCTTAAAACGAGCCAAGTTTAATTAGCATATATATATATTCTTCTCCAATCTAACTATGCCACTTTTAATCTATACTACTTAATAAAACAAGCACAGATGAAGCTGTGTCACACTTTTAATTACCTAAAAATTTTATCACAAATTTTATAATACCAGCCATCTTGCACTTGCTATTTATTTAACAAACAAAAAGGCTAAAATAGTAAAAATATAAAACTAAGGCCAACAAACCCATGTCCTACCAATTCCCCTCTCCTTCTCCCCCTCTCTCTTTCTCTTGCAGTTATTTTTAAAAACGATAACTTCCTTGCTTCATGCGCCTATCCCTTTCTCTCTCTCTCTCTCTTTGTTCCCCTCTTTCTCTCCCTCTCAACTCTGTCATCAAGTTGCATTATTAGGTACTTTCGATTAGGTTCTCCTAATTCAAGAATTTGAAAGAACTGAAGAAATAAGTAAGAGAAGTGAGAAAAACTATTAAAATAAAAGTGAATGAAGAAAGCAAGAAGATGACCAGAATGGCGGACATCGTCAATTTGGTGATTGAGGGAAAACCCATTTTGTTGTTACAAAATTCCTGGGATTTCCCTGAATTGATTTCTGCGCAAGATCTTCAAATAAGTGGAGAGAAAGAGAGAGAGAGAGAGAGAGAGAGAGAGAGAGAGAGAGAGAGAGAGAGAGGAAAAGGAACGTGGCGGTGTTTGGTTTTTGCTCGCATGGAAAGTCTTAAGTGAGCTAATTGGACTTCAAAAGTCACTTAACAGACTCTAATTACTAATTGTTTTGCCAATTCAAGAAAACGAACAACTATTTTTTAAAAATCTACTGTCGATGGTTCTTTTCTCTCGCTTTATCTCATTATGTATTACCCACTAACTGAGCATTGCCCCATTGCCCCTTTCTCTCTTTATATACGTCTCTCACTGTTGTATTATTATTATTATTTTTTATTCAGTTTCTCTCTTCCTCTCTTCTTCTTTTTTTACGTTCCTACTTTTATTGCTAATATTTACTTTAAATTACATTTATAATGTGTTTTTTAGTAATGAAATTATAAAAGAGATTGAGATTAAAAAAGATTATGCATTTATTCAGTTACATTTTATTAAATCTATTTTCTTTATTTGTATTATTTTATTTAAAGTATTTTAAATTTTTTGTATTTTAATTGGAAAACAATCTCAAAATCTTAATTTCCATATTGAGAAAATGATATTTTTAAGTTTTTTAATTGGAAAACAACATCAAAATCTTAATTCCCATATTGGGAAAATAATATTTCGTAAAAATAATATAAACAAATTTTATAAATAAAACTGTTTAAATTGTTAAAATGTGACCTGTCAGAGATTGGGCAACAAGTTGCGAGTATAACTTGAATTTTAAAAAAATATTAAAATTTTCAAAAAAAACTACAAAATTTCTTTATTCTCTTATTATTTTTAAAAAAATTAATTACTAATTTCTTTTATGTTTAAATAATACATTTACTTTATTTGGGATGAATTATTTTTCACATAAGAATTTGCATAAAAAAAGGGATGATTACAAAAAATTTACACATAATTTTCCTTGCTAAAGAATATGCATGGATAATTTTCTGTTTTTATTAGTATCAATTGGTTTATAACTTCACTGTAATTCTTTTTTTATTTTTGTTTTTACTGTGTTTCATATTTTTCATTTTTTTTGTCATATTGAAAAGGGGTCACATCGGTTGGACATTAAAAAAAAAGGAAGAAGCAGATTTTAAAATTTTTTAATTTAAATTACACACACATTGCATGTGTCTCGACGATCGACTGCTAGTGTCAATTGTGTCTTCAATAGCAATAGCAAAAAGTTGTGTGAGGACAGAATTTTGGAACATAAGAGAATCCATCAAAGTTTCAATGGATAGTATTTTCTGGGGGGCAGAGAGTAGGTGAAAAATAGAAGAGATCTGTGAAAAAGAAAATGAGTTCAAATATAAAATAATTTTCTTGCCATGTTATTTTTTTTCTTGTTGCTGTAAAGGCTCCCCACACCTTGCTCGTGAACTGCCTCAACAATAATAAATTATATTTTTTCTGTTATTATTCTTTGGTAAATGATTCTTGTCACTTTGTTCTATCAGATAATTTAATAAATTAAGAGGAAATAGATCGATGTTATGGAACTTGAGTTGCGAATCGAATTAAATAACGTAGGAGAAGAGGTTAAGGATACTCTTATCTGTTATTCACGTCCTTCTACTACAATGTTTAATAATATGATTGGAATATCATGACATTATCATGTGGCTGTGGATACATTAGGACAAATGAATATAAATATTTAGGTTTTGTTTCTTTCAACGAAAATTATTTTTTGAAAAATATTTTTTTTATATGTTTTTAGTATTTGATACGATAAAAATTAAAAATCAACGAAAATTATTTTTTATTCTTGGGAGTCTCGAGGGTTCAGGGTTCTGGGATCCCGAGGTCTCGGGGGTCCTGGGGGTTTAAAATTCTAGGGTCATGAGGATTTTGGGATTTAGGGTCTTGGAGTCACTGTCATTATCGTTGTCATTGCCATCAATTCTAACATTATTATATTTACTAATGCTATCATTTTTAAGCTGTCATTGTCATCAATTCGAACACTATCACATTCATTTGTGCTATTATTTTTAAAGTTACAACCAAACACATAAAAAATAATTTTTGAAAAAAAAATATTTTTTATTGAAAATATTTTTTGTCAAAACAAACGGAGCCTAAGAGAGATTATTTTTGGAAGAGACAATAATAAAATAAAAAGCTGAAAGAATAGGATGAGTATGCTTACAGCTCTGGTGTCAGTGGCCACTGCAGTGACAACAAACATGAGGTTAAAACTGATGATGAACTCCAAAGCAAAGGCATGGAGGTTCCCAACTGAAGGAGATGGAACAGTCACTCCCCCACCCATTATTGGGTGGAAAATCCCCTTCAGTGCAAATGCTGCACACACTGATGCCACCACTTGAGCTCCAATATAAACTGGCACCTGCATATATGCCCAAAACAATTTTATAGTTTTTCTTTTTACATTTTTAACTAAAAAACTTAAATTGCCAACCAAGCCCTAAGTTACAAAAATTTAAAAAAAGATCAATTTTGCTAGAGATACTAGCACTTATGCTAAGGTGGTGTTTGACATTACTAAAATTAATAGTTTATATATTATAGTTTGTAAAAAAAATTATGAGTGTTTAATAAAAATTATAATTTTTAATTAAAATAAAAAAAATAATTATAAATTATAATAAAAATTACGAATATTTTAAAAAATTTATACCTTCTAGATAAAATTAAAATTAGTAAGCAAGAAGTTCCAAACACCATCACTGGCACTTATACTAAAAAGTGTTTGGATCCACTATATGGGATGTGGATTCCTATTCACACGCTCATGTGAAAGAGTTAGCCCATGTTTGGGGTGTACAAAAAACTTTAACTTTTAAGAGGTTAAGTCTCTAGAGAGAGAAAAAAAAAAGATTGTTTGAAATAATTTGTTAAGGGCAGTTTTTCCTTTTTGATTATTGTTAAATATTGATTATGCCATTACTTTTGTTTTTAAATTGTAATATTTAAAAAATTAACCCACTATTTTTAGGGTTTGCAGTAGAGTTGGCATTTTAGTTGATGATATTAAAGTTATTTTATTAAAAAAAAATAGTGTATTTAAAATATGTATATATTTTTTTTAAATAAAAAAAAATTAGTAAACTTTTTAAATATACCAAATATAACTTAAATGCTAGCTTTTTAGATATGCCAAATAATTAGCTTTTTAATGATGCCAAACAGGGGACTTAAAATGCACGTTTAAGTGAAAATAGTGAGCTGAATGTTTTATTAACTTACATGTTTCCATGGGAAGTGCTTGAGGGCAGCGAAGGCAATGGTGATGGCTGGGTTGAGATGGGCTCCCGAGATGTGTCCGGTCGACAGAATGACGATCATGACTGCGAGTCCGGTGGACGCCGCCAGGCCGATGAGGGTTTCTGTGCCCTTTGTCTTTTGGTTCACAATCGCCGTGGCTGTCCCTGAAAAGATGAGTATCAGGGTGCCTATGAACTCCGCTCCCACCTGCTTTAAGTCATGGTATTAGAATACAAAATACGATTAAGTAATATTCGACAGTGGATAGTACCGATTGATATATTAGTAAATATTTGTACTGAAAATTTAAAATATTATTAAATTCTTGTGGAATTAGCCCATATAAATATTTATTTCAATTTTAATTGAAATTTTCATAAATAGATACACTATAAAATTGGTTTTTTAATGATTACTTAGTAAAATAATTTGAATATTTTTGAGATATTATAAAAATAAATCCAAAATCTTATCATGAGACTACTCCTTGCAAGCTTTTGCCTCGAATATAATTAAGTCTCCCACTGGTGGTGGACAAAAAAATTAAAATTTGAAAATTAGTTAATTTGCGAATAAATTACCCCAAATATTATAAGATATCAAAAAAAAAAAAAAAAGTCCAAAATTTCATCACGCATCAACTTAGAATGGTATGCAACAATCTAAATGGGAATCACTCCTCTACGGAGACATGCATCAAAATATTATCAACTTCAAAATTTTAACAACTAGGCGCCATGGTAGCACGTATGATTTTGTTTCAGCACAATACAAAACGTCACTAATTGAGAGTGGAGCTCACGCGAGGTTTAGAAATCTTACAGCGCTGGAGATTCATATCCCTTATAGAGTCGATATTTAAAATGTCGATATATATATATATATATATATATATATATTACCTTTCTTGCTAGTGAGACAGGAGGAGAGGGGAATGAGCAGGAGACAGAGGGGAAGGTGCCGTCTTCCAAAGCCCAAGCTTCAACAGAGAGGCACTTGCAGCTCTTGAGTAGAGATGGTTTCCTGGAGGAGGAGGAGGAGGCAGTGTCTGGTCTCTGTGGCTTTAACCCGCCTCCAAAGAGAGGAGCCCCTGGAGTTCCCGGTGTCATGGGCGTTGATGGGGCTGATGCAACATCTTCACCCTCCATGATTATGATGATATGATCACCACCACCAGCTGCTAGCTAAGTTTCTCAAAACAACAAAAACAATAGAATAAAATAAAATAAAATAAACTATGAACCAACAAGAAGAATTCACTGATCGATCAGGAAAATTAAGATAGATCGAGAACTAGAAGAAGCTTGAGCTATAGCCTAGATTTGATCATCACTTGTATATGCACTGAGAGTCCGAGACTGAGCTTTTCGTACACTCAGTT